>OX345638.1:280000-315000 GCA_947044365.1 Petrosia ficiformis
ATACCATATGATAATCACATGACATTACTTTCTATGAGTACACCATATACTATACCATATGATAATCACATGACATTACTTTCTATGAGCATATGCTATACATTATAGCACATGACAATCACATGATATTACAAATAACTTTTTATCTACTTACGAAAACACTGCACTACAGCACATGATAATCAGATGACATCTACTTGGGAGCATGCCCATATACATGCATACACTATAGCATGTGATAATCACATGACATTAGCTCCAATGCAGTGATAAATACATTACATTATATGTTTGTATTGATAATAAATATCAAATGTTTGTATCATGAATGTAATTACATATATATATATTATATATAGTTATATCCTATACATTATATACTACCTGATGGATTAGGGTCTCCTGTCTGAACTTTGACCCTTGTGAAATGATCTGAGACATTCATAACTACCAAAGGATGCAGTGACACACTTACTGAGCCAGATCCACCTGCAGATACTAGCTGTTCAGAACCTTCTTCCATTGATACTTCCATTTTATCACAGGGTGTGGTTAATAAAATTAATAATAATAATAAATTAATGTTTAATTAGTATTCTCTTCTTCTGGCAACGTCTTTTCTTGGTCACCAGTGATATCAGGAGGAGGAAGAGGAAGAGGAAGAAGAGAAGGAGTGAGAACAGGAAAAAGTGGAGGTGTAAGGACAGGAAAAAGTGGAGGAGTCGGAAGAGGAAGAAGTGGAGGACGAGTTGGAGGAGGAGGAGGAGTAGAAGAAATCACTGTTCTCTTTCTTTTTCTTTCATCTTCGTATTCATTATCCGAGTCATCATCTGAAGACTAACAAAACAATTGAACTATATCATTTATAATTATAAGAACTTACCTCTGATTCATTATGATATGATTGGTCTGAGTCATTGTCATGGTGACGGCGCTTATGTTTCGATTTATGCTCCTTCTGTAATACAAAAGAAATACAAATAAACAAACATGCACACATATACACACTATATACATACATACATGTATATGTACATACATACATACATACATACATACATGAATATGTACATATATACACACAATATACATACATACATACATACATACATACATACATACACACACACATACATACATACATGTACATACATACATACATACATACATACATACATACATACATACACACATACATACATACATACATACATACATACATACATACATAAATACACACACACACACACACACACACACACACACACACACACACACACACACACACACACACACACACACACACACACACACACACACACACACACACACACACACACACACACACACACACACACACACACACACACACACACACACACACACACACACACACACACACACACACACACACACACACACACATACATGTACATACATACATACATACATACATACATACATACATACATACACACATACATACCTTATGACTTGTAGATACATCATTACTACTAGGTGAGGTGGAGAGTGATGACTTATTACAAATAAAGAATATAAATTATATTCATATAACATCATTTTCTACTCACCCTCCCATGTTTTTTTCCTCGAGAAACTCTCTTTGCCTTCTTCATCTTCTGAAAAAGAAAATAAGCAAAAATTAAATTGTATGTAACTATGAATGCATAAAAATGCTCAAATCCAAAGCATAAAATACAACTACCACATACAAGTTAAGTACTCCAAACTCTGGGAGTTCATTCTAATATATATATATATGTAAAATTGATGTACTTCTTTCTTTTTTCGCTTCTTCTGTTCCTTTTTTCTTTTGCTATGATCACCAAGCTTCTCTTCGCGATCTCTTTTCAATTCTTCACGAAATTTCTAAGAATTCAAAAATACATAAGCAATAATACAAAAGACCACACCCATTACATCATTCAATCGGTCTTCCCATTCAGCTAATGCACCAGAGCCTTTCTGTTTTGATGACATTCGTTCGACTGCTTCCTCCCTGTCATGTGATAAATTTACTAAGATCACATGACTTATACTTAAATTATAATTTATATTACAATGTTGGTCTATTTCTGCCCAGATAATCTTTGATAGTTGGTCCCGATGAAGATACTGGCCCTCTCGCTCTGGCCATTGCTATGGGATTCAAGAAAGCCTGAAACAATAAAAATATAAATTAAATAAAATGAGGTAAGTACCATACCACTCTTTTATCTCTCTTCCCCATTTTTTATAAGTTTTTAAAGGGTTAAAAATTTTAATTAGTTAACTAAGGGTTAAAAATAATTAAGGGTGTGGTGTGAGTACTGAGTAATGACAATGAAAATTAGGCTCTGTCTTCGTCTTCTCATATTCCAGAGCTTTCTGAGTTTATACAACAGCTTAGAAATCGATGTAAGTTATAATTGAACAAAAGAAAGCTTGTAATAGTTCATATATTATAACACTCCCAATATCCTACTAGGTACACAACAGTTCATCGTCAAAGGTTATAAACACTTACAAAGATGACACTGCTTTATTTGATGACCATTCATCCAATATCCCTACTAGTATAGGGATATCTGGTATATTGGTATACCCTGTTCCTCGTAATGCTTGTACCACAGTTCAACCTCCACCTAACCTGTTTTCTGATTTTATTGCATTTGTACCGGAGTATAGTGATTGTGCTGGTGATAATGTAAGTATTGGTTACCATAAATGCTCTATTTGAAGGTATAACGAAATTTGAAATTATTTCTTAACATAATTATTCTAATTAAACAATTGTTTTAGATTTTCTTGCATTACTAGTTACTCTATTTAAAAATATAATGAAATTACTTAGCAGTTTTACCTATATTTACGCTTATTAAAAATTATTCTGGTATAATGAAAACGATGGAATGTATTTAAATGAGTACTTGTAACCATGACTACAGGATTATAATCTCCAACAAGCTGGATATGTAATGATGATAACACAATCAGATAATAAAGATAAACTAGCACCATCTACAAATCTACCACAAGCTATAGTAAAAAATGTAAGTATATACATGTACATACATAGATATAATATATACATGATTACATATACATGTATACATACATATGTACATGTACATACATACTGTAATACATACATACATACATACACACATACATACATACATGTACATACATACATACATACATACATGTACATACATACATACATACATACATACATACATAAATATATACATACATACATACACACACATGCACACATACACATACATATATACATACACACACACATACATACATACATACATACATACACACATACATACATATGTACGTACATACATATATACGTGTACATTATTATGAATACATCTAAACTCTCTTATAGGATTTTGGAAACTATTTAGAAGATAATGTTTTGACTGATCCTTACTTGTTAGTAATATAACTGATGTCCATTGTACCCATGTCATCCTATATGTACTCATACGAGTACCAATGAACATGTCATCACTAACAATGTACCTGTCATCATTATCCATGTACCCATACCAGTGTACCTATGTCATTATTACTGATGTACCCTCATACCAGTGTACCTATGTCATTATTACCAATGTACCCTCATACCAATGTGCCTATGTCATTATTTACCCATGTACCCTCATACCAATGTACCTATGTCATTATTACCCATGTACCCTCATATCAGTGTACCTATGTCATTATTACCAATGTACCCGTATACCAGTGTACCCATGTCATTATTTACCCATGTACCAATATGGTCTCTTATACTCAGAAATACTACTAACATATATCTGATAGTCACTGAAGACTACTTCTTGCTTTACGAGAGGCTATTGTTAATATTTGGTATTGTGTTAATGGTCGCTATTGTTTTAGCCATTGGTGTTTTCTGTTTCACTTTCTTGGTGAGTAAGATAGTTATTATTATTGTTTGTGACTGACTGTAGCATGAAGTTTACATTGGTACATAGTATAGTATATACTCTTACTGAAAGGGATTCATCCAGACTTACATGCTTCATGTAACTAAACTCAAATATCCTGTGGTTTGTTACTATAAATAGTGGATGGAGATGTGGTTTTGTTACTATAAATAGTAGATGGGGTGTGGTTTTGTTACTATAAATAGTGGATGGAGATGTGGTTTTACTATAAATAGTGGATGGAGGTGTGGTTTTGTTACTATAAATAGTAGATGGGTGTGCTTTTGTTACTATAAATAGTAGATGGGATGTGGTTTTTTACTATAAACAGTGTATGGAGGTGTGGTTTTGTTACTATAAATAGTGGATGGAGGTGTGGTTTTGTTACTATAAACAGTAGATGGGTGTGGTTTGTTACTATAAAAAGTGGATGGGGTGTGGTTTTGTTACTATAAATAGTGGATGGGTGTGGTTTTGTTACTATTTATAGTAGTGTGAAGAATCTGCCGAACTATCTAAAATACACATTGATTGTCTATTCTCATTTTAGTTATTGGTAATTTGGTATATACCTATATATACTATTAATGGTTAATTATAATTATATTTAGTGTCGTTGGGGATGGTATAAATGGCGTAATAGAGGTTTGACAAGATGGCGTGTTAGACAGCTTCCTAGGAGGAGGTACCATGCAGACGAAGAAACCTCTGAGACATGTTCAATATGTCTTGAGGATTTCAAGGAAGGAGAAAAAGTCCGTGTTCTTCCTTGTGATCATGGTGAGGAATCAAGTTGAAACAATGTAATAGGTCATTCATTCATCTACTCATGATGTGTAGATAGATGGATGAATCATCCATCTATCTATCCATACATTCATTCATCTAGTGGTCCATCCATCTACTCATCCATCTACTCATCCATCTACTCATCCATCCATCCATCAATTCATCTACTTGTTTATTTCCAGTGTTTCATCCAAAATGTGTTGATGAATGGTTGCAGAAATGGAATCGTGTTTGTCCACTTTGTAAATTATCAATAACTCGTGGACGTCAAAACAGAAGTGATGAACAGAGCCAGCTTCTTGTACAACAAGAAAATGGTAGATATGGAAGTTTAGAAAGTTCTGGGGGAACATCATCTTTGGAAGAGGAAGAGGAAGAGGAAGAGAGAGATGGAGTCACAGGACAAAGACGCAATACTGAAACCATATAAAATGCCGTACTGCAGTTTCAATTATATTTTGTGTACATGTGTGTGTGATTATAAACATTTGTTGCTATCAAATTACAATATTTTATGGTATTATTAAATATTTAGTCATTAACTCAAAATCACGATAACTAACTCGTCTGTCCAGATCTGTATCTATCTCTTGAAAGAACGATTCTATCCTTTTATCAGACATATGAGGTGCTATCTGTAATGATATATATACAATACATTAAAGTCTGTTCACATTCATGATGATCTCTAAATGATGACTATATGTACTATAATGTATAATGTCATAAGGTTAATACATGATTATACTGTAACCTAATAACTAATATGTTAATATGTGTACTGTTAACTCAATAACGAAGCAATGGATTGATCGTAAATGACATAACTAGTATATAATTGGCTACATCTTTCAAAGCTAAGAAATGAGCCAAACCCACTTTTTTAAAAGCTGCCCTGCAATCATCTAATGAAATGAATCCGTGACAAAAACGATCAAATGCCAGGAACATCTGACGAATCACTTCGGATGAGTCTCTTTGTAAAAGTCTTGGTAACAAAAGATCAGTAAACTGTTTGAGAGTGAGCCCCTCCCCCTCACTCCCCACCTCCCTCCAAACGTTTTCAATCTCATGTTTTGATGGCTTGTATCCTAGCAACTGTATCACAGCAACTTTGTAGTCTTCCTCAGTGAGATGACCCTTTCCTTCTTCATCTGCAGACTGGAATACTTTAGTAATAAGCCTCTGAAGTTCAGCAGGATGAACCTCCATAGAACATTTTTCTTCCTTTTTGTTATATTGTGCGCATGCGCATTAGATTACGCAATCCATGTGGTGCATGCCGATTTTCCGTCATGGCTCAAGTTGAAAATAGTAGAGAGTAAGTGAATTTTATTATTATTAAAGATAGCACAATTATATATGTAATAATGGAAGCTATGATTAGTAAAATAAATGATTTGTCTTATTAAATGGACTTGTTTGCTGTAAATACAACAATTGATATATGATAGGGTAGTGGATATGTGTATGTATATGTATACTACTGAAATTATGTTTAAATGTACTACAGTAGAGATACTGGTGTAGACGATGGTCCACTTCCTCCTCCAGGGGAGTCTTCCGAAGTCATTGAGGTACTGATAGACAGACAAATATGAATTATTATAAATATATATATAATTATAATTATTATATAACTATAGACTAATTGGGATCAAGTAGTAGAGAAGTTTGACGATATGAATTTGCGTGAGGATTTACTACGTGGGATATATGCTTATGGGTTTGTTATTAATGTTAGTCATATGACTAGTGTGTGTCAGTCATGTGACCAGTTTATGAGTGGGTTTGTTAATGTTAGTCATATGACTAGTGTGTGTCAGTCATGTGACCAGTTTATGAGTGGGTTTGTTAATGTTAGTCATGTGACTAGTGTGTGTTAGTCAGGTTATCAGTGTATAAGTATCAATTCTTCTACAGTTTTGAAAAGCCTTCAGCTATACAACAAAGAGCTATCATTCCTTGTATCCAAGGTAACATACCACTTGTCTGATACTCCTATCTATCTATTCACTCGTTCATCCATTGTTTTTCCTCCCTCCCTCCTTCCCTACCTCTCTCATCAGGTCGAGATGTTATTGCACAGGCCCAGTCTGGTACTGGTAAAACAGCAACATTTGCTGTTGCTATCTTGCAATCTTTAGATGTACAGAATTTATCATGTCAAGCACTTGTATTAGCACCTACCAGAGAACTGGCTCAACAAGTACAATTTACCTCCTACACCTTCTAATCCCCTTTTTCTCCTCCTCCTCCTCCTCCTCCTCCTCCTCCTCCTCCTCCTCCTCCTTCCTCCTCCTCCTCCACCTTCACCTCATCTTTATTCTTCCCTTCCTCCTCCTCCTCCTCCTCCTCCTCTTCCTCCTTTTCCTCCTCCTCCTCCTTCACCTCCACCTCTTTTTCCTTCCCTTCCTCCTCCTCCTCCTCCTCCTCCTCCTCCTCCTCTTCGCATAGATTCAAAAGGTAGTTATAGCTCTTGGTGATTATATGGACACTGAATGTCATGCTTGTATTGGAGGTACAAATGTTCGAGCAGATATAGCCAAATTAGAGATGGGACAGCATGTAGTGGTTGGAACACCTGGTAGAGTTCTTGATATGATATCACGCAAGGCATTAGGTAAGGATAGTATAGTACTTAAGTATGGCCAAGTACAGTACTTCAGGTACTTGTATATATGTACTTAAGTACGGCCAAGTACAGTACTTCAGGTACTTGTATATATGTACTTAAGTACGGCCAAGTACAGTACTTCAGGTGCTTGTAAATATGTACTTAAGTACAGTCAAGTACCTCGTGCTCAGAAATATGTATTTAAGTATATTGTTGTTTTTTTTATTCCACAGATCCTCGTAGTATGAAAATGTTTGTATTAGATGAGGCTGACGAAATGCTTTCAAGAGGTTTTAAAGATCAGATTTATGATGTGTTTAGAAAAATGCCCTCCAATATTCAGGCAAGTAGTAGATTGATAAGAATGGGAATACCCCTACTATATAATTACTATAATTACTAAAATGGAATGTTAATTATATCAGCTTGATGAAATGGGAATGCCCCTAAAATGAGTATATATATAATGTATTAATTTTTTGTTGTGATCTTGTTTTCTAAACCTGTTAAACAGGTAATCTTGTTGTCGGCGACCATGCCTGCTGATGTCTTAGAAGTAACAAAACGTTTTATGAGAGACCCAATCAGAATATTGGTTAAGAAAGAGGAACTCACTCTAGAGGGTATTAAGCAATTCTACGTTCAAGTAGAGAAAGAGGTATCAACTATTAATTATTAATTAGTTTGACAATGATGACCATTTTTAGTTATACATATATATTATCGCACAGATACCGGGAAATATTACGAGTTGGATACAGCGTTGCCACGAGTCCGAAGGACGAGTGGCACGCTGTATCCAACGAGTAATATTTCCTGGGTATCTGTGCGATAATATATTTATCAAATAATGCTTGTTTTTGCCTATTACTACTTAGCAATACTTTATTATTCGCACTATCATGATAAAGATGGTAATCTTGAAGCATTTCACAAGTTAAATCCCAAAACAGTAGCTATCTTGGGCAACCTCCAACCCGAAAAAAGACTTTCAGCACTGCACATATATAAACTTCTCTACTTTCACATTTTATCATAAACATAACTTACCTCGTTCATAATTTTATCACAACTCATGTTTACTAACTTCACCATCGCCAAAACTAAAGAAATTAGAGAGTAATCTCTTTCTACACAATTTTTACTTAGCAGCATGTGACACGCAATGCAATACAACTTCCGGTCAGGTGATGTTCCGTGCAATAAAACTTCTGGTCATATGACTCTATAAAAATACTGGAAAATATTGTCATAGTGCGTGATTTGAATGTCTAATTGAAAATGTATGGATTCGTTGTTTCTATGGTAAACATTGTTTGATAAATGTAATTAAACTATGGCTCATTTTTTGACATTTTAGTAATATCAGGCTTGTTAAAATGTCACTAACTGGAAGTGCTCATTATAAACCTTTTTTTTTTAGTAGACCCCTCAACAAACTACAGCTATAAATACCCTCCACTCCCCAACCTATCATCACTAGTGGTATCTACTGCTATAAGTACCCTCCACTCCCCAACCCATCATCACTGGTGGTATCTGCTGCTATAAATACCCCTCCACTCCCCAACCCATCATCACTAGTGGTATCTGCTGCTATAAATACCCCTCCACTCCCCAACCCATCATCACTAGTGGTATCTGCTATAAATACCCCTCCACTCCCCAACCCATCATCACTAGTGGTATCTGCTATAAATACCCCTCCACTCCCCAACCCATCATCACTAGTGGTATCTGCTATAAATACCCCTCCACTCCCCAACCCATCATCACTAGTGGTATCTGCTATAAATGCCCCTCCACTCCCCAACCCATCATCACTAATTATTGTATAATGATGTGATGTTACATTAAGAACCACACATTATACATGTAGTGGACTTAGTTAACTAATAGTGACAGATATCTCATAATTGTTTGTTAAAATAGGAATGGAAGTTAGAGACATTATGTGATCTCTATGAAACACTAACAATAACACAAGCTGTGATTTTTGTAAATACTCGACGGAAAGTTGACTGGTTGACAGAAAAAATGCATGGGAGAGACTTCACTGTATCATCCATGGTAAGGTTACGTGACAACTTGGGCATATCACATGATCATTTGACCAGTCATGATATCTGTCATGTGATTATGCATAATTCATGTTAATAGTAATATATAGTCACATGAGCTAATTATTAGTCAGCTGATGAGTCATATGACCAAATTATTAGTCAGCTGATTAGTCACATGACCAAATTATAGTCATGTGATTAGCACATGCAGTCACATGGGCCAATCATTAGTCATGTGGTTATTCACATGAAGTACTTATTTGACAACCAAGTAAGTTCACAATCATTTGACTAGTCATGTGATCATTTGACTAGTCATGTTATTAGTCATGTGATTATGGTGTACAGTCACATGAAATGATTATTAGTCATGTGATTTTTGCATTTTTTAGCACGGAGATATGGAACAGAAAGACCGAGACCTAATCATGAGAGAGTTTAGGAGTGGGTCTTCAAGAGTACTAATTACTACAGATTTGTTGGTAAGATCTTTTTTGTCCCTGTCTCAATTTATTTTCATAATTATATTTTAATCCCTTATAGGCGCGTGGAATTGATGTTCAACAGGTATCTTTAGTTATAAATTACGATCTTCCCGCAAATAGAGAAAATTATATTCATAGGTAGGATATATTATTAATTAAAGAAAGATTAAATAGTTTTGCCAGTTGTAACCATGGATACCAAGCACACAGGGAAACGAATACATTTTTTCATTAGCCTATATACCACCTTGCTAATTAGCTATCTGTCTGTGTACTTGTTACTATGACTACCAGTTGCTATGACTACCTGTAGTTTAGTTATTACTTCTGAATTTAAAAGATTAAATTTATGTCAACTTCACTAATAATTGATTTAACCACATCCTTTAGGATTGGCCGAGGTGGTAGATTCGGTCGTAAAGGTGTTGCTATCAATTTTATAACCAGAGATGATGAACGTATGCTTAAAGATATTGAGCAGTTTTATAACACACAAATTGATGAAATGCCAATGAATGTTGCTGACCTCATTTAGATCACATGATCATAACCACACCCATGGACACACCCACTAATTACAATAAGAGGATTGTCTGTGTGTGTGTGTATGTATGTAGGATACTTTCTTATTACTTAATTGTATTATTAACTAATTAATTAATTAATTAACTATTAATTGTTTGTATTTACAATATTGTATTATGGTTCTTATTTATTTAAGATGCAAAATTTTAATTGATAATTATGGCAATCAATTCCGGTTTAATTACATTTCTAATTAAAAGAAATCTAGGTAATATTAAAATATTTATAGGGGCATTCCTAAATTAATTAAATGAAACATTACAAATTCATTGTATAATTACTATGTAAGTTAATACTTAACTTACTTGTTACATTTCTAATTAAAAGAAAGCTAGGTAATATTGAAATACTTTTATTAATGTAACTATATATAATTACAAATTATAATTGTTACCAGTATTATAATTATTATAAATTTATAGTAATAATTAAATAATACATAATATTTCTACACGATATTATTACACACAAACAAGTGGAGTTAGAACTTTATGTTTATAGTGACTGTGGGATATGAAGTGGAAGGAACAGTGGGCGTAACATTATGAACCGATTGCTTTGTACGTTGAAAGAAGAGTATTCGTATGGTTTATGAGTCTGTTAGCACTGACAAATACGTTTTCTGCCCTGTGGATAGGACAACAGGCAGGATGAAAGTAGTATACACACATAGATAGATAGATAGATAGATTGATAGATAGATAGCTAGATGCATATATGTATATATAAACAAACATACATACATACATACATACATACATAGAGGAATGAACAGTAGATAATAGATAAATAGATACATGCATGCATACACACATACATATATACATACATACATACATACATACATACATACATACATACATACATGCATACATACATAGTATACATACATACATACATACATACATACATAGATACATACATAGAGGAATGAACAATAGATAGATAGATAGATAGATAGATGGATACATGCATGCATACACACATACATATATACATACATACATACATACATACATACATACATACATACATGCATACATACATGCATACATACATAGTATACATACATACATACATAGAGGAATGAACAGTAGATAGATAGATAGATAGATAGATGGATACATCCATGCATACACACATACATATATACATACATACATACATACATACATAGAGGAATGAACAGATATATAATATGATAAATGTAGAAAGGTAAGATAGATAGATGGAAGAGTTAAGACAAATTAACATGGGTAGATAGAGGAATGAGATACATGGATACTAGATAGATAGATACAAGAAGTACAAACAGACATACATAGATGTACAGGATATAGATAGATGATAGATATATAGAAGATTAGATGGTCTTATGTACGTACCTCCCATCTTTAAAGTATTTCTTTAGAGTGTCACTAAAACTCCTGGAACTTCTGACAAATACTTTTTTATGATTATCTAAAGACTATCAGTAAGAGAAATATATAATAATATACATACATATACATACATACATACATACATACATACATACATACATACATACATACATACATACATGTATATATAATATATATAATTATATACATGTACAATACATAATTACATATACATGTAATTATACATACATATGTATACACACATACATACATACATACATACGTACGTACAAACACATGTACATATACATACATACATACATACACAAGTATATATATGTACATGTACATAAACATACATACATATATACATACATACATATATATACATATATATACATATACATACATACATATATACACACATACATACATACATACATACGTATATACAAACACACACACATACATATATATATACATGTAATCATTAATGTAGTGTTGGTTTAAGAAATAAAAGGCTATTTTTAAAAACATTTTCCTGTTTACTAAAAGTCTTAATTAAAAGAAATCATATGATTTCATTTCAATCATTATAAAACCACACCCACCCTTTTATATTCTGCCATTTTCGGTAAGTCTTGATGTTTCCGTGATAATTCATTGACAGCATCCAGAACATCCTTGATAGCACTCGCTATATCCCTGTGGGTGTGTCTATATTATCATGTGACATGCACATGATATCATACCTTATTGTTTGTAGGAACGCTGATCTATCTTGAATTTGATCGGGTATTCGGCTTAGTTTAAGCTTTAAGACTACACCAACAGGAAATACATAACATGATTTAACATGCCAGGAAGCTATATTCAGACATGAGGCCAAATATTTTTGCTTTTGTTAATATCAAAATACAGCTCGAGATAATGTATTTACAATATGAATACAAAACTTGAAAAGATATTTAGTTTAACTACCCGATCTTAATAAATATACATGATTGAGTTTTGATGTTACATGTTATATGATTCATTATAGCTGCTGTTCACAAGTTTAGAAACAAGTGGGGACTAGTTACTGTACTTAATGTGTTTTGCTAAATCACTGAGGATTTAATGATTTGGTCAATCACTCACTACCGATGTCTGATTTGTGACTTGTAAAATATATCATGTGACTCATATAATATATCATGTGACTATTATTAGATCCTATGACTTGAATATCATGTGACTTGTATCATTACTTCGATATTAGATTCCTATCATTATATCATGTAACTACTATAATCATATGATATCACATGACTCCATGTCACTATCATATAACAAACTAAGCTATACACATGTGACTGTCATGTGACTTACCGATAGCTTTCTGTTGTAATTGTTGAAATTCTTCTATGTCACATACTATAATGTATTCCTCACATTCGGTAGCCGCTAATCTCAGCAGAGTTTCTGATAAATTGAGTGCCACGCCCTCAGCATCCAAAATCCCTGCTAAGAACTGTTGTGTAAGTCCAGGATGAGACTTCTCAGCTTTTGTGAATGCTGAACGTAAAGTCTGAACAGAAGCTAAATTATGATCCTCTGTTTCCAACTGAAATGGAAATGTATGACGTCATCAGGTTGTCATTTACTACTACAAGAGATACTACTAACTAATATAAATGTTTACAATGATATATGATTTATTTTGAATCCACATGTAATACATTTTGTACTTTGTTATCTTTCTTACCTCTTTGAAGATAGGCTCTAGTACTGCATGAAGCGCCAAAGACGCTATAACCCCTCGTTCTTCCGTCATATATATACACACACTCTTTACTTGATTGTGTTAGTGGGCGTTGCCTCTCTCTTCAAATTTACAAAAAGTAAAAATTACTGTCAATTAGAATATACGGCATAGGGTGCACTCTTTCGGATAATTAGATTAAATACGGTATATGGTTTAACCCTTTATATTTTGAATAATGTATTGAGAAAGATGGTTTCTACATTGCATTGTGTATTAATATATATGATATTTTATCTTGCATTAGGTGAAGACACTAAGCAAGTTAATATCATACTCAATACAGATTGGGCACGTACATCATTAATCTCAGAGGCAAGGTGAGTTACTAATGACCAACCTTTGAATGTACAAATTGTACATATTTATATATATACTTATTTGTAAAGTGAATTTGTGTCTGAAGTAGATGATGTATTGTTTTGGAAGTTTGTTCAGAGAACAGCAGATCTGAAACGTGCATCACAGACGGACAAAGGTATGTGTGTGTGTGTATATAGTGGTATCACATGACATAATGATCAATATTACACTACAGAACAGTATGAAGCATTGTTAACAGCTGTTGAACCAATATTAGCCCCCTCCACTTTCAAACTCCTCCCATTTTCTCTCTCGCTCCATATTCACTCACCAGCTGTACAAATGTTCCAACAGGTACATAATGAATATAACTTTACATTTTTAAATAATTAAGTGCTTATGTGTTGAGACACTCGCTATTCAGCCATTTTGTACAGGAAACCAATGAAATATCGTATATATAGGAAGAGCTATCATTAAGCTTCTTAGATACCAAATACGGTTAGTTTTCTGTACAAAATGGCTGACCAATGAACGCTTAAATATAAAACTGTTATGCAAAAATTGTATTTTGACCACACCCATTTATTATAGGTATCATTAGAATTGTATAATACATATAATCTTACCGGATGTTCTGTGTTTGTGACTGTGGGGGAGAGTGTGACTTGTGACATAAAGAAGGCTATAGATCTTTTAAAATCTGGGTAATATGATTGTGACGTTATGTACTGACAATTAGATAGTCATGTGATCAGCCGATACATACACTGACAACATGTACATATACTGATTAATTGATGGACAGACACATGGACAAACAGACAGTCATGTGATCTGCCGATACATACACTGACAACATGTACATATACTGATTGATGGATGGACAGACACATGGACAAACAGACAGTCATGTGATCTGCCGATACATACACTGACAATATGTACATGCACTGGTAGACACTAGGTCAATACATAGAAAATATTCCAGCTGAAGGGACAGATAAACTGGTTCATGTAACTGGTTTTACCTGTATTTTTTATCTTTATCTTAAGGAATGGAAAAAATACAATCATACAAACATTTGATCACTGCTTCCCCAAGTCCTCTTCAATACTACCAGCTGTTATTGTGCATGGCGAGATAGGAACATCAGAGTTTGCATCCACATTCCGGGAATTGTGGTCTGAGGCTGAGTCTGGGAGAATACAAATTTGTTTAAGGCATTGGGTAGAGGTGGAACCAACCGAGAAAGTGAGACTCTCTGGATATGGTGTTCAGCTGGCTGTTAAGAACTCTGAATATAAAGCTGTAGATGATACGAAGATTAAAGAAGGTACGTATGTATGTATGTATGTACATGTATGCATGCATGTATGTATGAATGCTATGCATGTATGTATGTATGTATGTATGTATGTATGTATGTATGCATGCATGCATGTATGTATGCATGCATGTATGTATGTATGTATGTATGTATGTATGTATGTACGTATGTGTGTGTGTATGTGAATAGATACATACATACATGTACATGTCCCATGCCATCTACTTGTATCTATCTACATGTATATACATCATCTATCTATCTATCTATCTATCTATCTATCTATCTATCTATCTAGGATCTTCTAATTCTGATGATTCTGGTGATAATCAGTCACAAGATTCGAAAGTAGAAGTTGATGGATTTATATTCAGTACTCTAAAGTGAGTTTCTTGACATCTATACTTCTCAGTTCTGACCTTTGACCCTGTGTATTAGATCTCGACATCCCGATCTTTCAGAAAAACTAGATGAGTTTCAACAATACTTGATAGATAGTTCTAGAGAACTGCCGGAGTTAAAAGCATGGCAGATATCAGATCTTGGGTCTCAGGCTGTACAAAAGATTTCAGAATCTGAAGATAGTCTTCTACAACTTCAAGAACTATCACAAAATTTACCTGTTTTAGGAAAGTGAGTATGTATTGGGATCGGGAACTTTGGAATGGGAATGAGGATTAGTATGAATGAACACAATAAGAATGGGAAATGAAGACATAGAAACACATGGAATGGGAATGACAATGAGACATATACAGTGGGAACAGACACGTGGAATGGGAATGAGCCATGTGGAATGGGAATGAGACATTTGGAATGAGAATGGGATATATGCAATGGGAATGAGACATGGAATGGGAAGGAGACATTTGGAATGAGAATGGAACATATGCAGTGTGAATGAGACATGGAATGGGAATGAGGCATGTGGAATGGGAATGAGACATTTGGAATGAGAATGGGATATATGCAGTGGGAATGAGACACATGGAATGGGAATGAGGCATGTGGAATGGGAATGAGACATTTGGAATGAGAATGGGACATATGCAGTGGGAATGAGACACATGGAATTGGATACACATTTCTACAGATCATTGAGTTTAGTTAAAGTGAAAAAGGAATTGAAATCAGAGATTGAGTATAATCAAAAGGTTTTAGAATCTATCGGTATATCTCCGGGCGATAGTCTTCTCTTTCTTAATGGAATAATTATCCACGAAGAAGATGTGAACATTTTTAGGTAATATTTAAAAGAGAGTTTGTTGCTATGGTAACATATTATCTCATTATAGTTTGTTAAATCATTTGAAGTCCGAAGCTCGTCTCTTAAATGGTTTACAGGAATTAGACATACCCCCTGTGTATTATGAAGACATCCTCTCCCTTAAAGTTCATCCTACACATACCAAATATACTCTAAATATGAGAAGTCAAACAATTATGGTTAGTCATGTGACTAGTGGTCACATGATCAAGATTGATTTTGTATTGACTACACCCACAGTTTTTAAACGATATTGAGAAAGACCCAGTGTATGCTAAATGGCCAAATTCTGTCAATGAAGTAAGTGAATGTCCACATGTATGTATTGTATGTATATATGTATTTATTTATGTACATGTATGTATGTATATATGTATGTATGTATGTACATGTATGTATGTATGTATGTATATATGTATGTATGTATGAATGTATGTATGTATGTATGTATGTATGTATGTATGTATGTATGTATGTATGTATATATGTATATACTGTACATGTGTATGTACATGTATGTATGTATTTCACTATATTATATTTCTAGTTTCTTCGTCCAACAATGTTTGGTTCTTTGAGACAAATTAGAAAAAATGCATTTAACTTAGTAAGCTGTTACATCTGATTACCTTTCGTTTGATAGTCATGTGATTGTCATGTGATAGGTTTTTGCACTGGATCCGTTATCGATTGTGGGTGTGAATCTGTTGGAATATGTACAGCTGTTTCTTTATCACAGATCTCCACTAAGGTACGGAATTATAACTAAACCTCTTTTAGTAAGGTATTGTGAGTTAACTATAACTATAACTATAACTAAACCTCTTTTAGTAAGGTATTGTGAGTTAACTATAACTATAACTAAAACCTCTTTTAGTAAGGTATTGTGAGTTAACTATAACTATAACTAAAATCTCTTTTAGTAAGGTATTGTGAGTTAACTATAACTATAACTAAAACCTCTTTTAGAAGTAGCCATCATTGTTTATTAATTATAGAATTGGAGTTCTCCTGGTGCCTAGTGGGTGTGGTGAGAATAGTGATGATACAGATGGAATGAGTGAAAAGGTTTCTAGTATATTCAATTATCTCGTTACAAATAGAACCCCATTAGCTGCACTTCAATGGATTCTCAGTGTAAGTAATTTTATTCATTCGTCCATCTATCTATCTGTGTATTTATCTATCAATTCTTTTATCCATCCATTTATGTGTATGTATCTATCATCCATGCATCCATATATCTATCTATATGTATCTATATACGTATGTACTTCTATCTATCTATCTATCTATCTATCTATCTATCTATCTATCTATCTATCCATTCATCTATTTATATGTATCTGTATATATGTACACGAATCTATCTATTTATCTATCTATCTATTTATTTATCTATCTATCTAAATGTCCAGTTGTTTGAGGAGCCCGATGATCACATGATTGTTGGATCTCATTTCAATATTTCATGGACAGAAATAGTTCACAATTTGGACGATACATTTGAAATAGATGAAGATGATTTGAATGACATCGTCACTGAATCATCCAATCAGATTGAAGCTACGAAGGTATTATAATTACATATAATAATAATTATATTTACTTGTGTAATTGTACGTACAGAAATCATGTGAGTTCTTTTTATCGCGAGGATTCTCCGGACTTCCTCAAGTCTTGCTAAATGGCGTTCAACTACAAATAGATGAAGAGGTATATGTGTGTGTGTCTGTATCTCAATCTCTCTACATGTATATCTCATCTTTATCTTCTAAAGGATATTGAGACAGCCATTGTTAGTGAGGTACAAAGACAAACATCTGAAATACAACAACAAGTGTTTATGGTATAAATATAAACAATTATGTGTATATATATGTGTGTATACAATGTGTGTATGTATGTATGTAAGTATGTATGTATGTATGTACGTATGTACTGTATGTATGTACTGTATGTATGTATGTATGTACGTATGTGTGTATGTATGTATGTATCTATGTATCTATGTATGTATGTATGTATGTATGTATGTATGTATGTATGTGTGTATGTATGTACGTATGTACTGTATGTATGTACTGTATGTATGTACGTATGTATGTATGTATGTACGTATGTGTGTATGTATGTATATATGTATGTATGTATGTATGTATGTATGTATGTATGTATGTATGTTCATGTATGTATGTATGTATGTATGTATGTATGTATATTTGTATTGTAATATAGAGACGTATAAATGATCGTACAAACCTGTATGACTACTTTATGAACAAGTCAAATGTGCTCCAGCGACTCAATAAACATGTGATAAATACTGAATCTAAACAGATTGATCTAAGTGGGATATCGTCAGATAGTTATATATCTGTTAGCCATTTGTCTGAACGACAATTATCAGCAGCTGTTAGGAATGAAATCACATATTTCAGTAATTTGGAAGGTTTGTTTTGTGTATGTATGTATGTATGTATGTATGTATGTATGTATGTATGTATGTATGTATGTATGTATGTATGTATGTATGTATGTATGTATGTATGTATGTATCTATGTACGTATGTATGTATGTATGTATCTATGTATGTATGTTTGTATGTATGTATGTATGTATGTATGTATGTATCTATGTATGTATGTATGTATGTATGTATGTATGTATGTATGTATGTATGTATCTATGTATGTATGTACGTATGTATGTATGTATGTATGTATGTATCTATGTATGTATGTATGTATAATGTATGTATGTATTACATACGTAAGTATGTATCATACAGATAATATTATTGATCAAAACCACTTTGGAAACATATTAAGGACATCATTATCTAACTCTAGAAACAGTTTTGTCCCAATCTAAAACGATTGATTTGCTATGAAAAATCAATACCAAGGCTATAGTTCAGGGTAAAATTTTGAATTTCGAGAGAATACTGAAATGCTCACGGTTCTAACAGATAATATTATTGATCAAAACCACTTTGGAAACATAATAAGGACATCATTATCTAACTCTAGAAACAGTTTTGTCCCAATCTAAAACGATTGATTTTGCAATGAAAAATCAATACCAAGGCTATAGTTCAGGGTAAAAAATTTGAATTTCAAGAGAGTACTAAAATGCTCACGATTCTAACACAGGGTTTCATTTAGGGGTTGGGGGTATTTGCCCAGCCCTTTGCAATTTTTATGCCAATAAGCACACTATGATAATCTTGTATGTCGCCTCCTGAAAGTCTTTCAAATTCACGTTTCACCCCCACTTAATGAATTTTCTAAATGAAACACAGTATGTATTGCTAGTTTAAAATGCTCTTGTTTGTATCCATCTATCTACCTACATACCTATCTGTCTATCTATTTATCTATCTATCTATCTATCTATTTATCTATCTATCTATCTATTCCGTTAGGTGAATTCACTACAAAGTCACTCACTATTTGGATAATAGCTGATTTAGATACTTTAGAAGGAAGAGAAATGGCTTCTACAGCTGTGGAGTTTGTTGTATGTTTTTATTATATTAGTCTAAATATAGTAACACTAGTAACAGCCATATATATACATATAGTAATAGTCATAGTACTATATATAGTAACAGCCATAGTACTATATATAGTAACAGTCATTGTACTATATATAGTAACAGTCATTGTACTATATATAGTAACAGTCATTGTACTAAATATAGTAACAGTCATAGTACTATATATAGTAACAGTCATTGTACTATATATAGTAACAGCCATAGTACTATATATAGTAACAGTCATTGTACTATATATAGTAACAGTCATTGTACTATATATAGTAACAGTCATTGTACTATATATAGTAACAGCCATAGTATTATAGTAACAATCATTATAAAAGTGATCTATCTCAATTTTCAGTTATCACAAGATAATGTCCGACTAGGATTCCTACACAACCCTTCCTCCTCTTCCTCCTTCTCCTCCTCCTCCTCCTCCTCCTCCTCCTCCTTTCCTTTACTCTTTGAAGCTGTATTGAAATCTCAAAGGTCAAAGGTTATACATGAGATTATCAAACAGCTGCTACTATCAGGCAGTAAAAATGAAGAGGAGTTGATGAGTATAGTCAATAATGTAGAAGTATGTATATACATGTACATGTATGTATATATATTTATGTATATATGTATGTATATGTATGTATGTATGTATGTATATCTGTATTTATATATGTGTATATTATATATGTATATATTATATATATATATATGTATGTATATACGTACATCTATGTACATGTATATATGCATATATGTATGTATGTATGTACGTACATCTATGTATATATGTACGTACATCTATGTATATATGTATATATGTATATATGTATGTATGTATGTACGTACATCTATGTATATATGTACGTACATCTATGTATATATGTATGTATATTTGTATGTATGTTTCATACTGTGTTGACTTGTTATTATTAATTTTGTAGAAGTTCAAGCTCTCATCATTCAAGTCCACTTTAGAAGATTTGACTTCCTCTGATATAATGACATTAAGACAAGTCTTTGTCCAAAGAATAGTAGGACTGTTACCACGGCAACGAGCTATTCTGAGTAATGGACGAGTGAGAAAAACATTTTATACTATTATGAATTTACAATATACATTGTAATATGCATACTAATATACATGTAGATACATACATACATACGTACATGTACATACGTACATACATACATACATGCATACATACATACATACATACATACATACATACATACATATATTGGGGGCGTGTCCAAATATTGGGGTGGGAGAGATGGATACTTACAGCCATGTCCTCCCTGTACTAAACTTGTACAAATAGACATACATTTTTTGAATTATCATAACAGGTTATCGGACCTTTGGGAGAGAATGAAAAGTTCGAAGCTGCTGATTATTCAGTCCTTTATCAATTTGAGACTGATTCCCATGCTAATGTAGTCTTGGAACAAGTCAAAGATTTGGAACTGACCTCATTGGATCCTGATAGTGATACTACGGAGTATCGTAGTGAACTTGTGATGATGATATCATCACTGAGGCGTTCTGAAACTAAACAAAAAAGATTAGTTTTACCAAAACTGAAGGATGAACATAGGTCAGTACAAAAATTGTCTATATCTATCTATCTACCTGAGCTATCTATCCATCGATCCATTTATCTATCTATCTATTGATCTATGTATGTATGTACATGTATGTATGTATGTATGTATGTATGTATGTATGTATGTATGTATGTGTGTATGTATGTATGTATGTATGTGTATGTATGTATGTATGTATGTATGTATGTATGTACGTACATGTATGTACATACGTATATAATTATGTATGTATGTATGGAAGTATGTGTGTATGTATCTATCTATCTAGTATCTTGATGTTACCTCCATCATCCAACACATCACTAGTAATGAATATGGTAGTACTAGTCAATCCACTTTCTCAAGCTGCTCAAAAGATGGTTCCTATTATACAAATCTTAATGAGGGTAATACCCATTAACCTCACTGTCATATTTAACCCACTTACTAAACTATCTGAAATACCATTAAAAGAGTGAGTATTCATGTATCTCAAATGTCTGCTGCTACATACGTATGTACATGTACTTATATATGTCTGTTTGTAACATGTACATATGTACATGTACAATGATACATACATGTATGTACGTATGTACATGTATGTATATACATGTATGTTTGTTTGTACATGTACATACATGTATACATGTACATGTCTGTTGGTACATGTACATATACATGTCTGTGGGTTCATACATATATGCCTGTTTGTACATATGTACATGTACATGCACATGTCATTTGGTACATATGTACATTGTACATATACATATACATGTTTGTGGGTACATACATATGTGCCTGTTTGTACATATGTACATGTACATGTACATGCACATGTCGTTTGGTACATATGTACATGATGTTACAGGAGATGTAGAAAGAAAGAAAGAAAGAAAGAAAGAAAGACATGTACATGTACATTTCTGTTTGTACATGTACATGTATACATTGTATATGTCATATGTACATACATCCATGTGTTGTTTTAGTATAACACTAATAATGATCACTTATAGTTATAGGTAATAATATTAGGCTTATTAAATAGTTTTTGCTATATAATTAGTTACAGTTAACAGTAATGTGTATATATACATTTGTTTACATGTATATATATATAAAATATATGTTTGTTTGTAGTTTTTATCGTAGTGTTCTGGAACCAGCTATCACATTTAATTCTGATGGATCACAGACATCAGGTCCCTCTGCCATCTTTTCCTCCCTCCCTCTATCTCCTCTTCTTACTCTCAATATGGATGTTCCTCATTCCTGGATGGTACAATCTATTTACTCCCCTTATGATCTGGATAACATTCATATGGCTTCGGTAGAAAGAGAAGTGTTTGCTGAATATCAGCTGGAATATATTCTTGTTGAAGGTACATGTACATATATGTATGTATGTACATGTACGTATGTGTATGTATGTACATGTACGTATGTGTATGTATGTAGACTATGTACATGTACATACATGTTAGTTATACATGTATAGTTGTATATGTACATGTATATGTAAATGTGTATGTACATGTACATATATTGACATGCATATGTATGTACGTATGTACATGTACATTTATGTATGTACATATGTATATATATGTACATGTATGCATCGTGTATGTATATACATGTATGTACATGTATGTACATGTATATATACATGTGTACATGTAACTGTAGGTCAGTGCTTTGATGCTCATATTGAGTCTCCAACTCCTGGACTTGAATTTGTCATGGGTACTAAGAGGACACCCAACGTTTATGATACCATTGTTATGGCTAACCTAGTAAGTCACATGACTAACCTAGTGAGTCACATGACCATCCTTCTTGTCATTAATTGTAGGGTTATTTTCAGCTGAAAGGTCATCCTGGTGCATGGAATATACAACTGAGAGAAGGGAGATCTTCAGATATTTATCAGATTTACAGGTTTATCTATCTATCTATCTATCTATCTATATACACATATCATATATCTCCATCCACCCATCTGCACTGCACATCTATTCATCCGTCTGTCCATCCATCCATCTATCTGTCTATTTATTCATCTGTCCATCCATCCATATATATAATTTATTATATATATATATATATCCATCCATTTGTTAATGTATTCATGTATTAATAGATCTATTTATCTTTCTGCCTATCTCCATATACTAGTTACTATCAGGTTGGTGGTAGTTCTAATACATCATCCAATCAGACCAGCATTCCAGTGATTGTGGATAGATTTACTGGAGCTTTACTGGTTGTGAAAGTAGAGAAGAAACCGGGGAAAGAGAAGATTAGTCTTTTGAAAGAGAATGTTAACAACGAAGAGGAGGAAGAGGAGGACGAGGATGAAGACGAGGAGGATGAGGGCAGTATAGTGGGTGTTATAAGCAGGTATGAATGTACAGACAAACAAACAGACAGGATGTCATGTGACACTCATCAGGGTGTTATGTGACACAGATATAATGATTTATGGAAATAGATATTGTATTATTCACATGCTCACATTTCTGAACATTCATTTTCGTATCCTAGCTATTCTCTCTCATATCGCTCTTGATCAACACCTTCCCTTCTCACACTCTCCCTTCTCACACTCTCCTTCTCACACCCTCCCTTCTCACACTCTCCTTCTCACACCCTCCCTTCTCACACTCTCTTTTCCAACACTCTCCGTTCTCACACCCTCCCTTCTCACACTCTCCCTTCTCAGACCCCCCTCTCATACCCTCCCCTCTCACACCCTCCCTTCTCACACATTCCTTTCTCACACTCTCCCTTCTCATACCCTCCCTTCTCACACTCTCCTTCTCACACCCTCCCCTCTCACACCCTCCCTTCTCACACCCTCCCTTCTCACACTCTCCCTTCTCACACCCTCCCTTCTCACTCTCTTTTCTCACACCCTCCCTTTTCATACCCTCCCCTCTCACACCCCTTTCTCACACTCTCCCTTCTCACACCCTCCCTTCTCACACTCTCCTTCTCACACCCTCCCTTCTCACACTCTCCCTTCTCACACTCTCACTTCTCACACCCTCACTTCTCACACTCTCCCTTCTCACATTCAGATTGTTTAGTGATTCTGGTACAAAAAAGAAACTAGCTCATAAGGAGAAACAAGATGGAACTATCTCTATACCAAACAACGAAACAATTAATATATTCTCAATAGCCTCAGGTCATCTGTATGAAAGATTCCTAAGGTATGTAGGTTTCCTTTTCTCTCTCCCTTCTCACACCCTCCAACCTCCCATCACCCTCCCTTCACACATCCATTCTCACGCCCTCCATCCTCCCACTCTCCCTTCTAGAATAATGATGTTGAGCGTTCTGAAACACACTCAAAATCCAGTAAAATTTTGGTTCCTAAAGAATTTCTTATCGCCTTATTTCAAAGTAAATGCATGTCACATGATCAATACATCGTATAACATACACATCCTCATTCCCAGGATTTCATTCCAAAGATGGCACAGGAATATGGATTTCAGTATGAACTAGTACAATATAAGTGGCCAAGATGGCTGCTACAACAAACAGAGAAACAGAGAATAATATGGGGGTGTGTTTGACCACACCCACATAATCAATAATTTATATAATTAATTTTTTTTGCAGATATAAAATTTTATTCCTGGATGTTTTATTTCCATTGAGTGTGAAGAAAATAATATTTGTTGATGCTGATCAGGTGTGTGTGTGTTTGTAAATATGTTTGTACGTCACTGCGTTCTCTTTTATTAATAGGTTGTACGTACTGATATGAAGGAACTATTAGAAATACCATTAGGAGGGGCTCCATATGGTTACACTCCTTTCTGTGATAGTAGACCAGAAATGGATGGATTTAGGTATGATATTTGTGTGTGTACATATATACATACCTACATACATGCATACATACATACACATACATGCCTAGATACATACTTACATACGTACATACATAGATACATAGATACATAGATATATACATACATACATTGTACATATACACACAAACAGGTTTTGGAATCGTGGTTATTGGAAGAATCATCTTGGCAAGAGATCATATCATATATCAGCTTTATATATTATTGATCTTCAGAGGTTCAGATTATTAGCAGCTGGTGATAGATTAAGAGGACAGTATCAAATGTTATCACAGGATCCTAACAGGTTTCTAAAATTCAATATTAATATACCTAGTGTCGTTTTAGTACAACAGTACTATAAGCACTGTACAGTACATATAATTGTCTTTTGAGAATCTCCTCCACCTCTTGCCTTGTTCCCCTCTCCTTCTCCTCTTGTTATGTTCCCCTCTCCTCCTCTTGTCCCCTCTCCTTCTTCTCTTGTTATGTTCTCCTCTCCTCCTCTTGTCCCCTCTCCTCTTCCTCTCACTCTTCTCCTCTTCTTGTCTTGTTCCCCTCTCCTCCTCCTCTTGTCCCCTCTCCTCTTCCTTTTCTCCTCCTCTTGTCTCAGTCTCGCTAATTTGGATCAAGATTTACCAAACAATATGATTCATAATGTTCCTATTAAGAGTTTACCACAAGAGTGGTTATGGTGCGAGACATGGTGTTCTGATGAAACTAAACCATTAGCAAAAACAATTGATCTTGTATGTACATACATACATACATACATACATACATACATACATACATACATACATACATACATACATACATACATACATACATGTACACTGTACATACATACAGATGTATATGTAACTATGTAATGCATGTAACTAATTAACATTAATTTTTCATAATTATATAGTGTAATAATCCATTAACAAAGGAGCCTAAACTTGTAAGTGCAATGAGAATATTACCAGAATGGAGAGGATATGATACTGAAATAAAAGAACTTCAGGAAAAACTCTCGTATAATCAGGACAAGGATCCTCTACAAGACCCATCGAGTCCAAGAAAACAGAAACATGTTCATAAAGAACTTTAGGAATTATATCAGGACACTAATTAGCCAGGGGCATGGCATTATTTTCATTATTTAATTTTATAATAGGAGTTGATCATTCATTGTTAATTAACTATTTATTCAATTAATTATTAATTATTAATTAAATATCAAACAGACAAATAGATGGACAATAAGTAAACAGAAATTAATTAGTCTAAATCTTCATCATTGAATAAGTCATCAAAATCTATTGAAAAAGGGTGTGGTTAATTAATTACTAATAGTCCCATTCCCATTCAAACCTGGGAACGGGACTTATGACAAATAACTCACCATTGAAAAATTGAGTATGAACTGTTCTCTCATTTTGCATCACTTCTGCATTAATGACTGCTCCACCTAAACCCTATAATTAAATATATATTATGGACTCATTCCCATACTACAAGAGTCTGAGACCAAAGTTACACATAATTACATAACATTGATAACTAACCTCTTCATATTCCATTAACCAATGATCTGGTATAGTTTCATCTCCATATGTTGTAGCAATAGGCATCCTCTGTTGTGTAGACATCTTTAAATAAAAAGGGGGTGTGTCCACAAAAATTGGGTGTATTCCATTTTGGAAGGCATGTCAAGAAGAGGAGCATTGATAGTTTTGGAAGGGTGTGACAGAGTGGGGAAAAGTACACAATGTAAAAAACTTGTACAAGCATTAATTAAAAATGGAGTAGATACTGAACAATATCACTTTCCAGGTAACTACATATGTATATAATAATGTACTATAATTAATTAATTATATGTACATATATGTACATACATGTACATACATGTACATGTACATACTACCAGTCATATGTACATTATATATTACATGTACATGTAGATGTACGTATTACCAGTCATATGTACATTATATAGTACATGTACATATTACCAGTCATATGTACATTATATATTACATGTACATGTAGATGTACATATTACCAGTGACATGTACATGTATATGTATGAACTCTAGTATATATTTCTTTAGATCGTAGTACTTGTATAGGTCAACAAATTGATCAATATTTAACACAGAAATCAGATATGAATGATAGAAGTATACATTTACTATTCTCAGCTAATAGATGGGAACTTGAGTATGTGATATACCAGTCCATTAGTCCACTAATCAATCCATCATTAATCCACTAACCCATTCATTAGTCCACTAACCCATCCATTAGTCCACTAATCAATTCATCCATTAGTCCACTAACCCATCCATTAGTCCACTAATCAATCCATCCATTAGTCCACTAATCAATCCATCATTAATCCACTAACCCATTCATTAGATCTAAGATGAGAGAGTCTCTTTTACGTGGTACTACACTGATAGTAGACAGATATGCATATTCAGGAGTAGCATTTACTGCAGCCAAGAAGGTAATCTCTATCTATCTATCTATCTATCTATCTATCTATCTATCTATCCTCATCTAATCAGGTGGCTTCATTGGATTGGTGTAAAGGACCAGATCGTGGTTTACCTGCTCCTGATGTTGTACTTTATCTTCAACTATCATCACAGGTTGCTAAGAATAGATCTAACTACGGAGATGAGAGATATGAAAAGACTTCTTTTCAAGATGCAAGTGAGAACAAAACAGGCAAATCATTATGACCACTCTCTGTTATTTAGGAAGTAGCGAAGATGTTTGAGCAGCTTTTTGATCCCACATGGCAGATAATAGATGCATCAAATGATATAGAAACCATACATAAACAAATAATGGCGAAAGTGAATGTAGTCATGGAAACTGCATCCAATAGTCCTATTAAAGAACTCTGGACGTGATATTGTAGTCATGGAACAGTATCCAAGCTATTTTAATAACAAATCTAGTTTCCATGGTTACCATATCATGTGACATATATCTTAATTGATTTGTATTTCTAATAAATGATTTCAAAGTAATAAAATATATTAGTCATGTGACAAGTCATCTGACAATTAATCATCTGACACTATGTCAGGTGACACACCGGTGTTGTCTTCATATGTAGTTGATAATAGTTTAATGAGAAATCGAGGTAGCATATAATCTGGAAAACAAAGAACTTCCGACAGATCATCGGTGTCCTTAAGAGAGGGGGCGGGGTTAACAGGTGTGTATGTGTACTCGAAAACATCATTATCATATTCTAGTTTAAATTCATGACCTGTAAGAAATAGAAGGGTGATAAATGGGTGTGGTTTCATGTTCATAACATTAGAATCCAACCACTTACCCATTAGCTGGCCATCATCTAATGTACAGTGATATACAGGTAGGTCTCCATCTGTTTGTACATTCAAACAGGTCAATGTCTCCAGGAACTCCAATCTCTTTTGAATTGGTAAGGTTGGTGGAGTGTCCTCTACTATCTGTATGACAAATAATTATATGTATTAACATCAACTATCACGTATTCACATCATGTGATCAAATGCAATAGTCACATGATTACTCAAATCACATATGATCATGAATGACTGATATTCGTGTCGTGTCGCATCACATAATAGATGAGTGACACTTATCTGATTTCATATTGTATCACATGATCAACACGTGAGTCACTTATATAAAATGATTAGTCATATTGTATCACATGATATACCTCTACTGACGAAGACTTCCTTCGTTTAGAGGGACTGTCATTCATATGTTCCTCTATTTTGTCAAGTCTCTTTCGAGTAACTTCAAGTTCATCTTTAAGTTCCTTATTCATTCGTTGACTTTTCACAAGTTTTGACTTCAGTTCCTTAATGTAAACTTCATTCGCTGTAAAAATATTAATGGGAATCAGACACAAAGCATTGATTTCATATCCATACTTACCAGCAGCATTCTTCTCTGAAATTTCTTGGGCTTTACTTACAGAATTTTCAAACTCTTTGAGCGTCTTCTTCACAAGATTTTCATACTTATCCCTCCATTTCTCCATCTTGAATATAACCACGCCCACACTATGCCACTTACTGTTACACCCATTTAATTAAACATGGATTTGGATGTAGAAGAGATCTTTGTAGATGAGTTACCAGTAGACTTACGTTGTCCAGTATGTTTGAGTGTCTTAAAGGATCCATGTCAGACATCGTGTGGTCATAGATTTTGTTCTCAATGTATAGAAAATATTAAGAAAAATTCTCCAAATCCTGTATGTCCCATAGACAGACAAAGAATAGAAGATGGTGTGTTTCCTGACATGGCAGCAAAAATGCAAATCAAGAAGCTAAAAGTACATTGTACTCATGTGAAAAAGGGATGTACATGGATCGGAGACATGAGTGATAAAGAAACTCACTTGCGTGTATGTTTCCATTCAGTACGCATATGCCCTTTGTGTAGTGTATCCTTACACGCCTCAGAATTTGAACAACACAAAGGGGTGTGTCCCAGAAGACTTTGTGTGTGTGAATATTGTAGGAAAGAGCTTCCATTTAGTGAATTGGACATTCATTACAATCACTGTGATTTGTATCTAATTATTTGTCCTAATAAATGTGATGAGGCTCTTCGTATACCCCGTCAGAGTGTAGCTGTACATTGTCGTGACTATTGTCCCTTGGAGGCTATTACTTGTAAATTAGAAGCTTTGGGATGTAGGGAGAGTATACCGCGAAATAAAATGGAACCTCATTTACAGTCATGTGCCATCAAACATGTTTCTCGGCTAGCAGCTATCGTACTAGAGCAGAAACAAGAGATAGAAACTTTAAGAAAAACTTTGGAGTCTCATGAGAATAACTTAAAAGACCTAGCAATAACTTGTTACCCATCACATGGACAATTTACGTGGAGAATAAACGATATTGTAGATAAGGTTCGGAAAGCTCAGATCTGTTCCGATACAAGCACCTCTATTGTCTATAGCCCAGCATTTTTCACAGCAGAAGCGGGATATAAATTGTGCTTATGTATATATCCAGCTGGTGATAATAATCAAGGTTGTATGTCGTTATTTTTTGTTGTTATGAAGGGGCCATTTGATGAAATACTCTCGTGGCCATTTCAAAAACGTGTTTGTCTACAATTGATTAACTGCCGACCAGGTCATGGACATATTTTAAAAGAAATAATCCCAGATCCTCGACTACACTATTTCAAACGTCCGGAAAATGATAAGAATGTTGGATATGGCTATCCTCGATTCATTCCTCTTCAAAAACTAATTGGCGAAAATTCTGATTTTGTGGCTAATGGAGCTATTTTCATACGAGCCGTTGTTTATAATTAACAATTTTTTTCATTTTATAAACGAGTAATAATTTTTATTAGACAATGTAACTAATAATAGACTACTAAGTGTTACTAATAATAGACTGTTAAGTGTTATTAATAATAGACTATTAAGTGTTACTAATAATAGACTGTTAAGTGTTACTAATAATAGACTACTAAGTGTTACTAATAATAGACTACTAAGTGTTACTAATAATAGACTGTTAAGTGTTATTAATAATAGACTACTAAGTGTTACTAATAATAGACTATTAATTGTTACTAATAATAGACTGTTAAGTGCTACTAATAATAGACTATTAAGTGCTACTAATAATAGACTACTAAGTGTTACTAATAATAGACTGTTAAGTGCTACTAATAATAGACTACTAAGTGTTACTAATAATAGACTGTTAATTGTTACTAATAATAGACTATTAAGTGTTACTAATAATAGACTATTAAGTGCTACTAATAATAGACTACTAAGTGTTACTAATAATAGACTGTTAAGTGCTACTAATAATAGACTATTAAGTGCTACTAATAATAGACTACTAAGTGTTACTAATAATAGACTGTTAAGTGCTACTAATAATAGACTACTAAGTGTTACTAATAATAGACTGTTAATTGTTACTAATAATAGACTATTAAGTGCTACTAATAATAGACTACTAAGTGTTACTAATAATAGACTGTTAAGTGCTACTAATAATAGACTATTAAGTGTTACTAACAATAGACTATTAAGTGTTACTAACAATAGACTATTAAGTGTTACTAATAATAGACTACTGAGTGTTACTAATAATAGACTGTTAAGTGCTACTAATAATAGACTACTAAGTGTTACTAATAATAGACTGTTAATTGTTACTAATAATAGACTATTAAGTGCTACTAATAATAGACTACTAAGTGTTACTAATAATAGACTGTTAAGTGCTACTAATAATAGACTATTAAGTGTTACTAACAATAGACTATTAAGTGTTACTAATAATAGACTGTTAATTGTTACTAATAATAGACTATTAAGTGTTACTAATAATAGACTACTAAGTGTTACTAATAATAGACTATTAAGTGTTACTAATAATAGACTACTAAGTGTTACTAATAATAGACTGTTAAGTGCTACTAATAATAGACTACTAAGTGTTACTAATAATAGACTATTAATTGTTACTAATAATAGACTATTAAGTGTTACTAATAATAGACTACTAAGTGTTACTAATAATAGACTGTTAATTGTTACTAATAATAGACTATTAAGTGTTACTAATAATAGACTACTAAGTGTTACTAATAATAGACTGTTAATTGTTACTAATAATAGACTATTAAGTGTTACTAATAATAGACTATTAAGTGTTACTATTAAAAAGACAAATTGAATTATAATAATTATAATAATGAGAAGGTTGATGATTTGTCTAATTAAATATTCATACTAATAAAGAATTGGGTTTGAAAATGTTTAACACATATCACATTGATGATAACACGTTTCTAAAAATATCTGGTAAAATTTGATGAACAAAGTTTATGATTTATTTAACAGAACCGAGTGCTTCTCTTTCCTTTTTCTTTCTCTCTCTCTCTGCTCTTCGTAAAGCTGCTCTTTCTTCATAAGACAACTCGGCATTTAGTGACGCTTTGTTTATATCTGAAAAAATATGATTACCATAGCAACAAGTTAATAAATGAATTTACACATAGTCCTAAAGAGATATACATTGTACATTAGTGGGAATTAGAGTATTTCTGATACACATAATATCTTTATGTTAGTTTTAACCATCAATGTTATACTGTTGTTTTAGTTTGACATCAATGACCGCCAGTAGTTATAGTTACTGATTCTTAAACTTTTAGTTTAGTTATAGTTTAAGTTTAGTTATAGTTTAAGTTTAGTTATAGTTTAATTAGCTAAGGTAATATTGGGCTTACTAAAAGGCACTTTTAGTTAACTAACTAAAAGTGCCGAATTTTCATTTTAGTTATTACAATAGACCTGTAATTTAGTTATAGTTTAGTTAACTAAATGTCCATAATACTTTACTAAAAGGGTTTTAGTTGCAGTTTAAAACAACATTACATGTTACCCTAGCCTTCATAAAGATAACAAAGCTATCTATTTATATAATATTGGTTATAATGTACCTATTTCAGGAGTTTGTTTGGAACGTTCCTCTCTCCAGGTTGTTCCTCTCAAAGATGTGTCTTCTTCTGTCTTTTCTAGATTAGATTTTAATCGATCACTATCTGTATCCCTCCATGATATCTTTGTTTTCTTTGGAATCTCAACTTCAACTTCCTCTTTCCTCCCTCTCAAGTATTCTCTTTCTCCAGCCCTCGAAGAAACTTTTGGTTTTTGTGGTTCCTCTACTTCAATATCATCTTCTCCATCTTGTTGATCCTCACTCGATGAAAGTCCAATTTTATCCATCAACATACTCAGATTTTGAAATGTTGATGCTGGCTCTTCATCCATTCCAGGCATGTGAACAACTCGTGCCTACATAAATGCAATAAGTCACATGATAATCACATGATGATCACATGATACCTTTATAAGTTGAATTATAAAGAATTTGATTGTCTCCTGATCTCCTGCAATCAGCTTATTCTCTGTTTCATCAGTAACAGCACACCCAATAGCTCGAGCTGATTCAACAACTAACGTCATATTTTCTTCAATGGCTTCTTCCTTCTCGTAACGTCCAGCACTTGGAGGAGGGGATTTAGTAAGAGCACGAAGATCCACAGTATTTCGTACAGACTTGTTTATTAGTTTACTAAAAGGAGTTTGCAGTGTTCCCAAATCAATGAATATCATTATAATTAAACTCACCATAGAACTGAAGGTTTTCGACATAGTTCATAAAGGGCTGGCCCTGTATATGATATTGGTGGGCGGAGTTCTAAAGCTGCATTTACATATCGTACTAGTTTAGCTTGTAATGAAGATGAGGACTCTGTTTAATGAATAGATAGATAGATAGATGGATGAATAGATGGATGGATGGATGAATAGATGGATGGATGGATGAATAGATGGATGGATGGATGGATGGATAGATGGATGATGGACGGATGAATGGTTGGATGGATGAAAGGATGGATGGATGGATGGATGGATGGATGAATGGATGATGGATGGATGGATGGATGGATGATGGATGCAATTCTTTACCCATTGATGTTATCTTTGTATTAGTGGATTGTGATTTTCCTCCACGGTTACCCAATCGCTGATAATCACCCAGTGTTTTCGGACCTCCTCCACTGCTTCTGTTACTGGACACATTTGATGTATATGTTTGAGATCTCTCTTGACGAGGAGATCCGCTGTAAGTTGTGGAATTAGAAGGGCGAGGAAGAACAGGGGCGGAGTCTTTAGTATCAGGGGGCCGTGTCTGGAAAAGATGGACACAATTTGGATTGTTTTTCAATTCACGGAGAAGATAAATTGCCATGGTAACCAGACAAATAGATTTGTACTAGAAACAGATGTTCACATTATCTATTTATACTTATCAAATAAACTCAGTGAAGAATCATTAACCTCAAAATTCCAAATATGGTAAAAATGAACATTGAAACACATAACTATATATAATTATACATTATGAATATAAATTAATGACATACATACAAACATACATACATGCATACATGCATGCATACATACATACAACATACATACATACATACATACATGTGTACATACATGTACATACATACATACATGCATGCATACATACATACATACAACATACATACATACATACATACATACATGTGTACATACATGTACATACATACATACATGCATGCATACATACATACATACATACATACATACATACATACATACATACATACATACATATATACATACATACATATATACATACATACATAGTTACATACATACATCCATACATACATACATACATACATATATACATACATATATATACATGTAGATATACATACATACGTACATGGAGATTTCTAAATTAATCATACATAGTTACATTTAAATACATATTCTAG
>OX345638.1:320000-330000 GCA_947044365.1 Petrosia ficiformis
TAGATAGATAGACACACATAGATAGAGAGATAGATAGACACACATAGATAGAGAGATATTGATAGACACACATAGATAGAGAGATTGATAGACACACATAGATAGAAAGATAGATAGACACACATAGATAGAAAGATAGATAGACACATATAGATAGAAAGATAGATAGACACACATAGATAGAGAGATAGATAGACACACATAGATAGAGAGATTGATAGAGATAGAGAAATAGATAGACACACATAGATAGATAGATAGACACACATAGATAGATAGACAGATAGAAACACATAGATAGACAGGTAGATGGAACCTAGGACAGAACACACAGAACAAGATAGCAAGAGATAAATGAACAGAAAGACAGAGACTCAAACCCATTCTGGGGGATGGGTTTACACAGATCTACTAAGACAGACAGACGGACAGACAGACAGATGATGATATATGTACCTATAAATATTTGTATAGCTCCAAGCTGTCTCATGAGTTGACATGTGTTTAATGAATCACAGAAATTTAATAATGTGAGTATCATATTAATACACACTTCATCAATGTGACATTTAGTTAATAACTGAGAGAGAGAGAGAGAGAGAGAGAGAGAGAGAGAGAGAGAGAGAGAGAGAGAGAGAGAGAGAGAGAGCGAGAGAGAGAGAGAGAGAGAGAGAGAGAGAGAGAGAGAGCGAGAGGAGAGAGAGAGAGAGAGAGAGAGAGAGAGTGAGAGAGAGAGAGAGAGAGAGAGAGAGAGAGAGAGAGAGTGAGAGAGAGAGAGAGAGAGAGAGAGAGAGAGAGAGAGAGAGTGAGAGAGAGAGAGAGATGTACATGTGTAGATAAGAAAAGTAACCATGCACAATTGTGAGAAAATGGATTACATAAATAGATATAACGATGCATAAATAGATGCAATACAAAATCATTTAATAATGAAGACTCACTCTCATGTACATTGGAATCAGTCCTTTTGCCATCATTTCTTTACGATATGCCTCCTTCTCAGATACTATATTACGCAATATACCTAAATTTTAAAAAATGTCATCTCAATCTGTCAATTTGTCTGTTTGTTTGTCTATCTATCTATCTGTCTGTCTGTCTGTTTATCTATCTATCTATCTATCTATCTATCTATCTATCTATCTATCTATCTGTCTGTCTGTCTGTCTATCTATCTGTCTATCTGTTTGTCTGTCTGTCTATCTATCTATCTGTCTGTCTGTCTGTCTGTCTGTCTGTCTGTCTGTCTGTCTGTCTGTCTGTCTGTCTGTCTGTCTGTCTGTCTGTCTGTCTGTCTGTCTGTCTGTCTGTCTGTCTGTCTGTCTGTCTGTCTGTCTGTCTGTCTGTCTGTCTGTCTGTCTGTCTGTCTGTCTGTCTGTCTGTCTGTCTGTCTGTCTGTCTGTCTGTCTGTCTGTCTGTCTGTCTGTCTGTCTGTCTGTCTGTCTGTCTGTCTGTCTGTCTGTCTGTCTGTCTGTCTGTCTGTCTGTCTGTCTGTCTGTCTGTCTGTCTGTCTGTCTGTCTGTCTGTCTGTCTGTCTGTCTGTCTGTCTGTCTGTCTGTCTGTCTGTCTGTCTGTCTGTCTGTCTGTCTGTCTGTCTGTCTGTCTGTCTGTCTGTCTGTCTGTCTGTCTGTCTGTCTGTCTGTCTGTCTGTCTGTCTGTCTGTCTGTCTGTCTGTCTGTCTGTCTGTCTGTCTGTCTGTCTGTCTGTCTGTCTATCTATCTGTCTATCTGTTTGTCTCTCTGTTTACCTGTACAGCATTCCAGTAAATATAAACTTTTGGGCGGACGAGTTAAACCAGTCAATATACAAGGAGCAGCCTGTATGTATGTATGTATGTATGTATGCATGTATGTATATATGTATGTATATATGTATGCATGTATGTATATATGTATGTATATATGTATGTATATATGTATGTATGTATGTATGTATGTATGCATGTATATATATATGTATGTATATATGTATGTATATATGTATGCATGTATGTATATATGTATGTATGTATGTATGCATGTATGTATATATGTATGTATGTATGTATGTATATATGTATGTATGTATGCATGTATGTATATATGTATGTATATATGTATGTATATATGTATGTATGTATGTATGCATGTATGTATATATGTATGTATGTATGTATGTATATATGTATGTATGTATGCATGTATGTATATATGTATGTATATATGTATGTATATATGTATGTATGTATGTATGAATGTACATAAATATGTACTCATTATTAACCTGTGGAGCCACACCCCTAAATTGTGGAGGGAGTGGTCTAACATTAGATAATGGAACAGATATTGAAAACCCATAGTCTAAACAAAAGAATGTGTAGTTTCCTGAAGATGGAGGCTGAAGTAACCATCCTCGATACCATCCCTTCCTCTCTCCATCTGTATATACAGCATATACACTACCAGGTGAAAGAATTATAGGAGGAGATGACGAACATGTGGGCTGTGCCTATGGAATACATGATAGCAGTACTATGTATACATGTATATGTATGTACTATACATGCACATATACACTGTACATGTTTACATACATATATATATTATATGTATGTATGCATGTATGTATGTGTGTGTGTATGTGTGTGCGTGTGTGTGTGTGTGTGTATGTATATGTATATATGCGTACACGAATATGTATGTATGTATGTATGCATGTACGTGTGTGTGTGTATGTATACATATATGTGTACACGAATATGTACGTATGTATGTATGTATGCATGTATATATGCATGTATGTGTGTGTGTATGTACATGTATATATGTGTATATGTATGTATGTATGTATGCATGTATGTGTGTGTGTGTATGTATGTATGTATATATGTGTATATGTACGTATGTATGTATGTATGCATGTATGTGTGTGTGTATGTATGTATGTATGTATATATGTGTATATGTATGCATGTATGTATGTATGTATGTATGCATGTACATTTGTATATACATATTATATTATATACAGTTAATTAAACTATAACTAAACGAAACCAGGCATACTATAACTGAAAGTAGTAATTATTGTCATACTAAATATATGTATGTACATACATAGTTACATACATATGTACGTACATATATATATATATAATTATATATACATGTATATAGTATTCTCATCAAAGATATTATACCTGAGAATGAAATGTTTTAAACATGTCTAAAATATGTTGTGGTTTCTTATCAACAGAAAACTCAGCCCACATTGCTACAGGTCCAGATACATGAGTAATCCTTACGATAATCCACGAGATCTTTGAGGAAGAAGGAAAAAGGACTTCATCAAAACATGCTAAACGTTCTTTAACCAGTGTCCGAGCAACCCAATTTTTATTTTCATCAGCTAGGTCTATATAATACAACGGGTAATTATCCTTTAATGTTTTCCCAAGGGTCTGAAATATTGGGAAAGAAGGAGATGATGATCCTCTCTGATCTGATGGGACTGGAGTTACAGCTGCTATAAAATATTTGTTTTCAGCTAATGAGCGTAATCTGAATATGAGGGAAATATCAGTAGTCATGGTAATATAATGTATTTATTATGTATAATATACATATATTTATCAAACGTTGACCACACAATTCTATACATGACATTATATTCATTAATGAGAGAAACAGACAGACACATAGATATAGACACACATACATGTACACATACAGACAGACAGACGTAGACACACAGACGTAGACACACATACATGTACACATACAGACAGACAGACGTAGACACACATGCATGTACATGTACATATACAGACAGACAGACAGATAGACAGACAGACATAGACACACATACATGTACATATACAGACAGACAGACAGACAGACAGACAGACAGACAGACACACACACACACACACACACACACACACACACACACACACACACACACACACACACACACACACACACACACACACACACACACACACACACACACACACACACACACACACACACACACACACACACACACACACACACACACACACTGTTTTCTCTTGAGAAGTACACTCAATATTACATATTATATTAAATGAACCTGTTTAGAGTATTGGGAGGGTATTTCTGTCGAGAGGGTGAGTACTCTTCTTCTATTAATTGTAATAGGATTCCTATACCTCCAAGACGAACAAATGAGGCATGGTTTTCTTCACACAAAAAAGTAACTTTCCTTAATGCTGATACGACTTGTTCCTGAACTGGAACCCACTCCCATTCTATGTCTTTTAGCGTCTGATATGAAAAATGAAATTATTATTATAATTATAACAGTATATTAATGACACTCATCAAATTAAAGAAATTAGTGACATAACTTTCATTTAATTGAGTACAGAGTATGGGCATCTCGGAATGAGACTTATACTGATAATCAAGTGATATAAATCTGGGAATGAGACTTAGTTGATAATCAAAAGATATAGGTCTGGGAATGAGACTTGTACTGATAATCAATACAGACTAGATAATTAAACAAAAGAATTTACTTACCTTATCACTATCGTGATAAGGAGGTGTTAAAAGTGGAAGAAGGACTTTAACCACGCCCATTTTTGCAAGAGCATAGCGAAGTTCATCACATCCTCTTGTAACCATAGATAGACATCTTGCTGCTTCAGTTAACAAATTCACTTTCTCAGAACATCGTAAAATACCAATAACACTTTTAATAACACCATTTTCTAGTTGTTTAATTCGAACAGACTCGGATTGATCACTAAGTATTTATAAACAAACTACATGATCACGTGATGATCATGTGACAGTCATACCTGTTCAGTGTCTCTGTGACGTTCTTCAAAGAGGCCAATATGTCCTTATCGGAAGACTGAAGGTTTGTTAAGATCTTGATGTCCTCATCCATTTCTAGATTGACCACGTGCTTCCACGTGGACTTTTTAATAAGGGGGTGTGTTTATTGCTTAATTAAATTTAGTGCTGTAGTTTATTATAGTCTATATATGTAATATATATAGTATGCTAATAGTCCTATATAGGACCTGAGTTTGTGTCCGAGGATGTGATATAGCCCAAGCCTGCGATGGCTATATCATATCTGAGGACACAAAACAAGGGTCCTATATTCAGTATATATGACCTATTAGCATACTATATACAATATATTGTATGATGGTGACATCTCCTGCATAGTGTGCACATGGAAGGTCTATATACAATATATAGGACTCACCACATCAAAGGGATGATGTCACCATCATACTATATATATATTATATATATACGTACGTATAAAAAGGTTAGATAAATGAATTATTGTACGTCTAGTAGGGAACAGTACTATACATGAATACAAAGTGTTGTCACTTGTCTGACTTGTGATGATATCATGCTGTAGTTATACGTATACATAGGATTGTTGTGTGGTTTAATTTTGTGGCTAAGGTATAATGCTAATCTTGTTACTGTGCTGTTTCAGTATTGATATCTATGACTAGCTATTTATGTAGGGTATGTATGTTGCTTAATCATTTTTTAAATGTTTATTATGATAACAGTACACAGAGACTTTGAAAATGGAATAGTCACTACAAAGGAGTGTATATATATATTATCATCACAAGTATATAATATATATTTCTATTTATGTACTATATTTATATCTCTGAATATATACTGGTAGTCAGTTTTGCATAACTACTCTAGTTGTGTAGTACACACTGAAATTACAAAGTGCTTTTTCAACTAACAGACTATTGTAATGACAACGTGTTGATTAATAATGTTACCTATATCCCATATTTAATGCTGTGACTTGTATAGTTCTTGATGGTAATTGTAATGTACATAAATCCAAACACGTCTCATCACCGTTCAATAAAATGTTTAAAAAGGTTTAATTGATATATAAAATATATAATTATATTAAATTATACTTTATGAACAATATATTCTGTGACAATGTGGACTTCATATATGAGAGATAAAATGTTGCCGTTAAATAAAATAAGGGTGTGGTTTATATATTCGAGTTGATTAGTGTAATGACTGTATCATCATGTTCTCCCTTCAACAGTATATCACCATCAAAATCAATTACCTGAGTAATAAAAGGGGGTGTGGCATAAATTAATTAATAATTTCAAGTCCAAAAACCTTTTGTTTGCGTGCTGTGAGCAGAGTTCCAAGAAGACCCTCAAATATACCATCAGTATTTTCTACGAGATCTATAAAACGTATCTCCATTTGACCATGAGATGACATGTAACCATGACGATTGATTTCTGATATTAGCTATTGAAAATTAAACAATGTATACATATATGCATATGTACATGTACATGTGTAATACACATGTACATATGTACATATATGTACATATGTACATGTGTACATATGTACATATATGTACATATTTACAAATCTGTGCCTACTTATAAAACATAATTATATACACACTCACATACATACATAGATACATACATACTACATGCATACATATATATACATAGATACATACGTACATACATACGTACATACATACATACATACATACATACATACATACATACCAGACTGGGGTCAATTATATATTACTATTAGTATTACCTTAAAAATCAGTATATTACTATTACTATTACCTTAAAAATCAGTACATTACTATCACTGCCCAAGTCAGTGATACTGTTATGGATTACTATTGTATTGAAGTTTCTTTGAAATTCTTTCATGTTTTAAACTGTTCATGAGTAATTTTGCACCTTTCTGGCCGAAAACATTTCCCTCCATTACTAAAATGCCTCTTCACTTTAAATGAACACAAACTTAAAGTCAATTACTATTACCTCAACATTGAGATTGTATATTACTATTACTAATACTATTACTTGACTGTCTATTACTAATACTATTATAAGTATTAATCCATGTCTGATACATACATATATACATACATACATATATACATATATACATACATACATACATACATACATACATACATACATACATACATACATACATACATACATACATACATACATACATACATACACACATACATATATACATACATACACACACACATACACACACATATACACACACACACATACATACACACATACATACACACACACACACACACATACATACACACAAACATACTTTTCTAAGTTCTTTTTGTCCCCATACATTAGTTTTATTAGATGTACTTTTCTCATGATGAGATTTGACCCCTCCTTTTTTAGATGTTAAATTATCATCTTCACTTTCTGTAGTATCTAATATTCGTAAACTTTTCACTTGTTCTTCAGTTTCTTTCTCGATACTCAAATCCATTAGCGAGCTTGTTAAATATGCATAAGCAGGTGTGGCTCTACGTTTAGGTGCCTTTCTGGATGGTTTTCTAGGACGTTTTGAAATGCTAGAACTGTACATGCGATCTTTTGTATGATCCTCATCAAAAAAAGGGGTGCGGTTGTAGTCAGGCTGAGACTGGTACATAGAGAATGTGCCATTAGGTGACAGAGGACGATGAAAATTAGGATGGGGCTTTTCTGTGGGTGAAGGCATAGGTATTACAGGAGCACCCCTGTTGCCATGGAAACTCAACATCTCAGTTCTCTTCATTTCTTCAAGTCTCTTCTTAATAGCATCCTCTCTTTTTTGTAGTTTTTCCAAACGTTCAAACCCAGGTTCATAATCATTCTTCCATTGCTGTTTTATTCTCATTAATTGGACAGCTGTTGGAAGTGCAGTCGAGGGCGTCCAATTATGCAAGTCCCCATGGCTTCGATATCGAGGACGTGTATAAGACTTTGATGTATGGGCTGTAGATTTTGTTTCCGATTTCGTTCTTTGAGATTTCTTGTATTTTTCATTTGTAAAACTACTATCGGAACTATCAGGTGTGTTTGTCAGTTCTCTAAGTGAGGCACGATGATGATGAGGAGGAGGAGGAGGAGGAGGAGGAGCAGACCTTCTGATGAGTGAGTTTGATCTGATACGAGGACTACCATCTATCCAGCTGCCATTGAGGCTGTAAGGTGACATATCAAAGCGAAGATCAGGTACTGACAAATGTTGGTTCGGATTGCAATGTGAAAGTTTTCTAAACACTGGCAGATCTGAAGGTTCGTCGAGCTCTTCGTCTTGATTACTTCCATCAATTGAAGAAGATTCAGGAGGCGGAGGGGTGGGAGAGGGTAGTTTATGTGATTCTGGTGGTTGGGTTAGTGGAGGCATAGAATGCTGTTGGTTCCCAATAGCTTCCAATGCCACTTGAACAGCTGGACTATAACCAAGACTACGAGGACGAGATCTATTTAGCAGATAAGAGGTTGAACTGAGAGAATCGACCCATTTCTTTGCTTCCTCTACTGTAGGTGTGTATAAATAATAAGTTCTTTTTAAAACCGACATAGAGAAACAACAGCTCCGTGAAACAACTGGTGGGAACTTTACTTCACATTGATTGGCTGTAAATCTAACATCATAACATGTATGTGCTATATCTATTTCTCCAAGGAGTTTAAGTCTCTCCTCTCCTTGAAAATATATCAATTTTCCATCTCCTAGCAGCTGCCACCATCTCTTCTTCCATTTGTTTGTAAATCCTTGTGTTCTCTTAGTCATATATCCTGACATCATGATGAGCGGTGCCAATGGATTTTCCATATTGCTGTTTGGTGTAGACACACAGCGTGTAGCTGGAATCTTTTTAGAACGTAACTGCACTGGTTCAAAATTTGACATTATCTATAGTTAAAAATTATCATCAACATGGAACATTATCTATTCTAGAACATACATGTATATATATACATGTAATGGTATATATATATGTATATATATATATATATACATGTAATGGTATATATATATATATACATGTAATGGTATATATATATGTATATATATATATATATACATGTAATGGTATATATATATGTATATATATATATATGTATATATATATTTTTTTTATATCTATAATATACATTATATTACTATCAGTATAATTATATATATTATAATGCATAATTATATTTTTATATATATATGTGTATATATATATATATATATATATATATATATATATATATATATTATGATAGGCATGTGATATATGATTGTATAACTATAATAAAGATTATCTTGAAATAACTCACGATAGTTCATTCACACACAAAGCAACACTGTATGATAATAGATTACCTCCAAACAGCTTCCTATTGCCAAGCCAAAAAATACATGTACAATTACAAGTACTTGGAAAACTAAAAGGGGCGTTGGCTGAGCTCTTGTTTATACACAGCTGTTTACACAGTAGACACTGGAGTAAACACATAGTAACATTACCCATGGGATCAACAATTGAGAATATATTTCATAATAGGGGATGATGTTGTGAAAAACATAACATTTATAGTATAAGACTGTATTAGCACTGGAATTCCTATTACACATTATGTGATGTTACATAGTACTAATGTACTATAGCATATATTATAAATAGTTTATAAACAATGTAAATGTAGTTATGTAACAGGAATTTAATTACAGCTGCTATTTAAACACACAGGATGCCACGGATGAGTGATACATGACAAATTCAAATCTTAATATAATTATAATTATACAACAATTAACAGATGTCTCAATATGCATTACTACTAATTTGAAAATTTAAAATATCAAAATATGATTTGTGCAATATGATTGAAATGAACTCTTACGGTGATAAAAATTTTAATTAACATGTTTTGTTATAGTCACATGATTAGTCACATGGTATATGTATGTAATACAGCAAGAAGGTAACAAGGGAAGAGGGTGTGGGTTAGGGGGTGTGGTTACAGATGATCATCAAAATAATTAGGATCCTCGTGTATTTTGTCCATCCATTCTTCTTGCATTTGGAACCATTCTCGTGCTTTCTCCTGTCTTTCTAAAATACCAGGAGATATATTCTGCTTTAGTTTATT
>OX345638.1:340000-445000 GCA_947044365.1 Petrosia ficiformis
AGATAAAGAGGAGAGGGAAAAATAGAGAGGGGAGGGAGAGATAGATAGGAGAGGGAGAAATAGAGAGGGGAGGCTTCTTATTCTCACTGGAAAACAAACAAGATCCTCCGTTTAAAGATATGGAGAACTCCTCCTTTCGTTTCTATTAGCACATAACGAGGAACTCTGTATGTATGTATGTATGTGTGTGTGTGTGTGTGTGTGTGTGTGTGTGTGTGTGTGTATATGTATGTATGTATGTATGTATGTATGTATGTATGTACATGTGTATGTATGTATGTATGTATGTATGTATGTATGTATGTATGTATGTATGCATGTATGTATGTATGTATGTATGTATGTATGTATGTATGTATGTATGTATGTATGTACATACTGTGCTTGTTTTGTTAATATCCATGTACAGCATTTTCTTATTTTATTTTCAGGAGGCATACAAAATAGAGCCATGTCAAAGAACCTGTGTTTCTCTCTGTATGTTTCATACTCACTGGGCACTTGTTTTGAGCTAATGAATATAACTATATGTTATTAATGAGTTTTACTATAGCTGGGAAAAACGCATTTCTTTGGAGGATAAATTTTCTATAATTATTTATCGTTATTACATAAATTTCTACTATTGTTATGTAGATTTAGCAATTATCAATTAGTCCTTATTTACGTAAATATCGATTACTTGAGCACCCATTAATTATAACAAACCACCACACCCATTAATTATAATAAACTGGCACATCCATTAATTATAATGAAGTGCCACACCCATTAATTATACATGTAATGAACTACCACATCCATTGATTATAATAAACTGCCACACCCATTAATTATAATGAAGTGCCACACCCATTAATCATAATGAAGTGCCACACCCATTAATTATAATGAACTACCACACCCATTAATTGTGGTATATTTTTAATCTCTACAGTATATATCAGTAAAACGTCACCATACAGTACAGTAATTACTCAGTAGTTTCATTTCCACACTACAGTAGTTCAACAGTAGTTTTGACAGTAATTGGTATACTTGTCAATTCAAGACCACAGTAGTGAGACAGTAATTACTATACTATACTGACAGTAGAACTAAGGTAATTACTGTTACTGTATGGTGACATTTTATTGACATATACTGTACATCACAGCTTAAGAAATTTCAAAACAAATTATGCATTTAAATAGCCTTCATCCAAACCATGTTTTCTACTCAACTGAAAATTTTCAGAATTTCTTCGTTCATAAGGTGACTGCCCAAACAGGTAATGTATATGAGAACTGTGAGGATTTTTAATCTTCTCTTCCTCTGTGTACTGTCGCCAAAGTTTGATGTAGCTATGGATAAAAAGATTGATGAATGAAAGGATGAGTGAATAGAATAGATAGATGAATGGATAGATACATTGACGGGTGATAGATAGATAGATAGACAGATAGATAGACAGATAGATAGATAGATAGATAGATAGATAAACAAACAGATTAATGGATACATGTAGACAGACAGACAGACAGACAGACAGTTTACGTACTTTAAGATAGCACTAACACTGAGGTATTTTCCATGTAGTACCGGAGTATTTGTAGGAATCAAATCAAAACTCTCTGTGCTCACAAGTGAAAGCTGACGAAGCTGGATGAAGTGGGTGTGTCAGAGGAGTGTCAAAGGTTTGTCATGAGGACTTACCTGATTTTCAAATCTTTCAGGTTGTTGGGTGTGCATGGATGGTGGTAATGTATATTCTGGGCTTTTTAGATCTTCAACCAAGTCTGATGTATTAGCAGTATCGAAAAACCTTCGTACTTCAACCTCCCTGAAATATAAATATATAGGATGTAAATATAATTATCATATGACTGTCATGTGACAATGCTATTAGAACAAGACATAACTGCATGGGAACCATGACTGCCAAGTGACAAGTATAACATAAGAATATCATCATGACATGTTTACTAATTAATCACATGTGACAACATAAATTTACTCCATTGATATCACATGACTGTCATGTGAATCACACTTAGTAAATTAACTTACTCTAAATTTGGATCGTCAATACCAGAGCCTGGAGGAGGACGGAGTTTTCTAGGTTGGTTTCCAAACCTAAGTAAAGTAGAGAACCAGACTTCATTGAATATTCAGTAACTATAGTAACAACATGAACTAGAATCATTAATGAATATATAGGACAAAGTAGTCTACTTCGCTTGGAGGAAGGGAGTGACTAGTAACCATGGTAACTTCCTGTTCTTACTTCTTGAAAATCTTCAAATGTCGTGGTATGGTTTCTGCAAATACAGCTTCCTTCTGTTTGATTTCCTGATTATGAATAGATAAGTAGATAGACAAATGAATGAATGAATAGATAGATAGATATGTAAATAGATAGATGACAGATAGAGTGAATGAATAGATGACTGAACGAATTGATGGATGGATGGATGGATGGATGTATGTACATGTATTACCTCCAGCTTTCTCTTTTTCTTTTTCTCGTCGTATTCAAGATTGTCCAGTATTACAGCCCCGAAAAAATTAAGAAAAATCTAATACAAGTAGAGTAATCATATAATTAATATAGTGAGTGGGTGTGGTCAATGGGTGTGGCTTACCAGTGATGAAAACAAGTGTACAACAATGAAATACAAGTTTGTAACAAACCATTCTGGACGAAGACACATGACCTCACTAGTTACATCAGTCCAGGCTTCATTCAGTACCAATTGAAATGTGGATACAAATGCCTATTAATATATTAATTTATACAATATATATATAAATACAAATTACATACATACACAGTACATACATGTACATGTACATATATACATATATACGTACATACATACATATATACATACACATGTATGTATGTACAGACTCACATCCAGAAAGCTACCAAACTGTTTACCAGCAACTCTTTCACAACCAGGTGGGAAGTTAGTATCATATCCAAATATCTGAGCATTGATTACAGCTAACCAACAAATAATCACTATTGTGATTAAAGTGAGTATAGGTATTCGAAGATTACCCATTAACCTCAGAAAGAAGTTAAGAAGATTCTCAAACAGTCGAAGAAGTCGAGGGAAACGCAACGCCTATACATAAAATATGATATTTATGAATCCATCCATCCGCCCATCCAAAAACCACCCAGCCACCCACCCATCCATCCATCCATCCATCCATCCATCCATCCATCCATCCATCCATCAATCTATCCATCCCTCCATCCATCCATCCCTTCATCCATCCATCCATCCATTCATCACCTGAAAGATGGCAAGTCCATTTCCTGGAAGGAGAGGATTATAAATATGATCATTTGGGATAGATGCTATCATTCCTCCTATAGCCAGTACTATTAAACACATGTAATATGGCCGACGGAAGAACAACCTCCATTGTCCGTGATACAAATGAAAGACAAACAGGAATATAATTTCCACCATGAAGGCCACACTAACTGCCACCTATAATGAAATGTACAATCAGTGACTAACTGACTGACTGACTGACAGACAGACATATGTATGGTATAATAAATGTGATTAATTGTCTGATTAACAGACGAAAAGACCTGCAAACACAAGGTCATATGGACTTAGAGAAAGATGACAAACTCCACATACATACATTCATACATACATACATACATACATACATACAGTCATACATACATACATACATACATACATACATACATACATACATACATACATATAACATAACCTGCCAAACTTGTAATGTTATTTTCATTGGTGATCGTGCCATTTCTGGAATATCAGCAAATTTTGTTGCTGTGATCATCGCATCCAGTAAAACCAAAAGGAGAAAGAACTTTTCTAATTTAATTAAAAATGAGCAATATTTATTAATGAACTCAGCGGATCCTCTCTCTTCAAGAGTTTTCAAATGAAGTTTTGATTCCGATCCACTCTGAAGAGATAGTACCTGTAACGAAACATTCAATATGTTGAGTACCAATAGTAGTGGAATATCCATCAGTCTGTCTATGTATGTATGTATGTATGTATGTATGTATATACATGTACATGTACGTACGTACGTATGTATGTATGTATGTATGTATGTATATATGTATGTATGTACATGTATGTATGTATATACATGTACATGTACGTACGTATGTATGTATGTATGTACGTATGTATGTATGTACGTATGTATGTATGTATGTATGTATGTATGTATGTATGTATGTATTGTATGTATGTATGTATGTACATTGTATGTATCTATCTATGTGTGCATGTATGTATATACATGTACATGTATGTATGTATGTATGTTATGTTATGTATGTATGTATGCATGCATGTATATATATATATGTATGTTATGTATGTACATGTATGTATCTATATTTGGCTCATGAACTAAACTATTGTTTATTATTCTCTATGTTTATATAATAATTATTTATTATTATATTGTCAGTTGTTTGTTTTTCCACTATCAATATAATTTGTCACTTTTGTTTATATTCTCTTGTGTCTGTACATATATAAGTAAAGATATTTTGTGATGCCAACAGAGAGTGAGAGGTTGGAGCTAATACTTAGTTCTTCTTAACTATCAATCTATCTATTTTCGTACTGTTAATGGTTTATCTTGAGTCTTTTGGGATCCTGTTTCTTTAGACCACAAACTGGAGTGACTTCTCAGTTCAGCAAATGATTCAATAATAACAACAAGAAATATACTTTGCTACACAAGAAAAATATAGTTACATCATACATACATACGTACATACATACATACATACATACATACATACATACATACATACATACATACATACATACATACATACATATATACATATATACATACATATACACATACATACATACATATACACATACATACATATATACACACATACATACATACATACATGTACATACATACATAGTTACATACACACAATTCATGCATATATACATACATAAGTACATGCACATATGTATGTAAAAGAAGATTGTATGAAGGTGAATTATCCCAGAGGGGTGTGAGGGTATTTGGGTTTTAAAGATAACAAAATCCTAGACACCTCATTGTACACAGCCAGTTTCAGACATTCACTGACACTGTCCAAATGAATGACATTAATGTATATACATACATGTAATATCTTACTTGTAGTATAATCACTATAAACAACACGAGGGCAAAATAAAAGAGAACAGCTAACAATGCCTCAGTCCCATCAATTGCATTATACATCATGAAACTCCACAGTTCCAATGTTGAGGCCTCATACACAGCATATAGAGCATCCACTATGAATATACAGGTATGTATATGTACATGTATATGTACATGTACATGTATATGTAGACATGTACATAAACAATGTATATATTTACATATACATGTATATATACAATGTACATATACATATATATGTACATATACATTTATATAATATTATACAATGTACATATACATATGTACATATAAATATACATGTACATATACATACACACATACATACATCAATCTAGTCATACACTCACATATAACTCTGAATTGACCGTAATATACTTCAGATCGGTACTGGAAATAAATCCCATCTTCAGGATTATCGGGAGGATAAGTACCACAAATTAAATCAGTTTCTATTGAATTACGTCCACAAAAGTACTGTCTTCTATCTGTATCTGGGTTACAGTGAATGATAGGTATAGCAGGTACTTGTGTCCTGAAAATAGAGTATAATGGATGAATGCAATAGTGAATGGATGGATGGATGCATGGATGGATGGATGGAGGGACGGATGAATAGATAGATGGATGGATGAATGAATGAATGAATGAATGCATTGGTGAATAGATGGATGGTGAATAGATGGATGGATGCATGGATGGATGAATGATGAATGAATGGATGAATGGATGAATTGGTAAATGGATGGTGAATAGATGGATGGATGCATGGATGGATGAATGAATGAATTGGTGAATAGATGGATGGATGCATGGATGGATGAATGGATGAATTGGTGAATGGATGGATGGATAGATGGATTGGTGAATGGATGAGGATTAACGGATAGATATGAATGTATGTATAAATGTACATGTACACACTAACCAATTTCCATCTCCAAATGTTTTATTATATAAACAGACATAATCAAGTCCTCCAATTGTATGAACTCCAATCAGCGCAAATAGAAAGACAAACACAAAATAGAACATAGTAACCATTCCCAGCTGTCTCCATCTGAATAAAAAAAGGTATTATGAATATATATAATATTATGTATACATATACACATGTGTGTGACAGTGTGAGGGAGTGTATTTATGTATGTATGTATGTGTGTATGTATGTATGTGTGTATGTATGTGTGTTTGTATATATGTATGTATGTATGTATGTATGTATGTATGTGTGTATGTATGTGTGTATGTATGTGTGTATGTATATATGTATGTATGTATGTATGTATGTATGTATGTGTGTATGTATGTGTGTATGTATATATGTATGTATGTATGTATGTATGTATGTATGTGTGTATATATATATGTATACATATACACATGTGTGTGACAGTGTGAGGGAGTGTATTTATGTATGTATGTGTGCATGTGTGTATGTATGTGTGGATGTATGTACATGTACATAACTATGTATGGATATATGTATGTACGTGTATGTATGTGATTGTGTGTGTTCATGTATATGTTATAATTATGTTATGTGAGTACTTGAGTAATTTTGAAACTTCTCTGATAGCAGAAGAATCCACTTTTAGAGGTAGTAATAATCTGATTACAGATACTATTGATAAAATGGCTCGAGGTATTAATCCGATATAAAGTGCCCAAAATATTTCAATACTTATACTGCGATACACCTAATGAAAAAATAATTTGTATATATATATTACATTATATCCATCCATCTATCCACTCATCCACCCATCCATTCATTCATCCATCCACTAACCCCAATTGCAACAGACCACCATAATGAGAGAGTTATTCCCACAATTGAAGACAACCGCAAACAATCTGTGTACCCTTTGGTTCGTTCTTTCTGTTCAGGAGACAGAGCCCTCTAATCATAAAGGAAGCAGTATACGTATGTATGTATGTATGTACGTACATAGGTATGTATGTAAGTACGTACATACGTATACATGTATAAATAGATTGTAAATATATATGTATGTATATACAGATATGTATAAATATATATGCATCTACATATGTATGTACGTTGTACAAACATACATAGATGCATACTGCGTATGTATATATGTATGTATTATGTATGCATATTATATAAGTAGTTATAAATACACATGTACCTCAAATGGTTTTCGAATATGAAAATGATATTGTAGTTCTAAAACTAGATTAATCGTATACAAACAACTCAACAGGAAATCAAAGCAGGTTATGACACTAAACTGAATTTGAACTGTCTTTCTCTGTGATTCGTCTATACCAACCAAGCTGTAAAATGGTATAGACAGAGCCAGTATAATGAGGTTTACGAGAGAGAATACTCTAAGAAACTTTCTGATTTTCTGATTTTCAATCCACCATCTCCACCATGATGTCTGCTCCTGCACAGTATCTACTTCTTCTCCATCTTGAATACCATCTGGACAGGAATATATACAACAACTCACACTAATATATGCGGTACTCTGGTATATATAATACTAGTGCTGTTATAGTTTGACAAAAATAACTACTTTTAGTTATAGTTATAGTATGCCTGGTTTATCAAACTATTAGTTTAGTTATAGTTTAATTAACTAAAGTAACATTAGGCTTACTAAAAGGGTTTTAGTTTTAGTTAACTAAGTAAAAGTGCCCATTATTGACCAATTTTCATTTTAGTTAGTTATAGTTATTGCAATAGAAATGTAATTTAGTTATAGTTTAGTTATAGTTAACTAAAGCAACATACCTTCAGTATCAGTTTCATCTCCAGATAAAGTAAAGTAAGACGGTTTGGGTTCGAAAGACACTGAAGAAGAACCTCCTCCTTTTTTCCTATGAGATGTCTGAAACTCCTCTCTCTGAATATTGGCTATACTCCTACTTGCCATGACAGTAAGATAGCCACACCCACTTTAATTAGTAATTAATTATCAATAATAATTAATTATGAAATACAATTATGTAAATTGATATATAATTATAATACAACATGTAACTTACTATGCATATATTTATACACAGTACATATGTATGATAAATAGACACAAAGATATATTCATTATTTCATTGGTAATTGTTGGCCCATTCCAAGAGGACCTAATTCAACAGTAATACTTGTCGTCCGATAATTAGCCTTTAGAAGTTTTGATGCACAATTGTTCACACATGTCTCCTGCATGTATGTATATAATTATAACTATACATACGTATGTATGTATTCATGTATGTATGTATATATAATGACATATACATACATACATACATACATGCATACATACTTACATACATGTATGTACATATGCATACATACTTACATATGTACTACATGTACATATGTAAGTATGTATGCATGTGTGTATGTACATGTATACATACATATGTACGTATGTACATTATACGTACACATACGCATGTACATGTATTAACTACTACGTATGTATGTATGCTTACTAAACATTGATGTATGCATATATGGTACTATTACATACGTACGTACGCACGTACAGGATGAGTTTGGTCAGACAGTCTATACATGCTTTTAATTGTTCCATTCAATTTGGTAAATAATTAATGTACCTCGTTAATTAATTAATTAATTAACATACCTCATTATCTGTTAGTTCTCTTTCACTGAAACGAGCAATACATGACTTGAAGCATTGCTCTGAGAGTTTGTTATATACCAACAAATATTGCTGTATCTATGGAAACAGTAATAATTATACTCTAAATATGAAATGTTCATACATTTCTAATAGAATTTGGATCCATCTATAAGTAATGAATAATAATTATAAATACAGAATCGCCGAATCTGAATGTTCTAATTATAAAACTAAGAAGAAATAATTTTTTTTTATATAGTTTGTATTTTTAATTAGAAGTCAGTGGTCTTGGACATGGATGCAATAGACAAGTAAGCGTTGAGATTGTTTGAATATATATATAGAATATTGTATTGAAAGAAGCTTTAAAATATCGTATTCATGATAAACAAGATTGTATGTCCTTTATCATGTAGTGTATGTTCTATTATCCAGATTCATAGCAAAATCTCAGGACTTAGCCACGCCCACAAATGATAGGTTAACTCCTCAGGTATCACATGAGGATGATTGGAACCAGTTAGCTCCGGGAGTTGATCTAGGTGACTATGATCCAAAGCCTTTACCTCCGATACCTCCTCTACCACCTCCTCCTCCTCCTAAAGGTAATGTATATACATGTGTATGTATCTATGCATGTATATATGTATGTATCTAGGCATGTAAGGAATGTATGTACGTACGTATGTATGTATATATGCATGTATATATATGTATGTATGTATGTAGGTATGTATGTATGTATGTACGTATGTTTGTATATATGTATTGTATGTACGTATGTATCTATGTATGTATTTATGCATGTATTTATGTATGTACAATAGTATCTTAATAGCAAGTCTTCTGGGACCCCAGATATCACCAGAAGCAACTTCAGAGGGGCTGAATTTAAAAATATTTCCTAGCTAGCTAGGGTAGTATGCCCCACATTCTCCAAGAGTGTGTTCCACATAATCAATTGTCCCAAACATCACATTTGTATACTTGCTGCACACATAAAAATGTCTGCAGCCTAGAAACTATATTAAGTGGCTAACTGTGGGTGATCAATGTACAGAGCTGTTAGTATAATGATATTCCTTAGCAGAGATCTGTAATTACAAAGAGGCCTCTAATCGAATTATTTGCCACAACTTTCAAGGAAATCATGAGACAGACAGATAATTCTGTTTATGAAACATGGTATCTTATGAGCACAGAGCCAGTACCATTATAGTATAGTAGATAAATTATGAACAAGAATAGAATTATATTAGTAATTATAATATAATGTTTACTAAATATTGTGTGTGTTTACTGTTTTGTTTACATTTGTATTGTCATATAGACACTGGTAGAATTCCAAATTCATTTTTAATATCAACAAAAAAAGATGTTGAAGGTAAATATTCTGCAACAACTGGTATTGTACATGTACATGTCACATGATAATCACATGTCATGATGTAATAATATTTTAATAGATTTTTTTGCTGAACCTGGAGTATGTGGTTTATTGAATCTTGGTAATACCTGTTATATGAACGCTGGACTACAGTGTGTATGTAGTGTGGAGAAAATAGCACAGTTCTATCTGAGTAAATACATAAAATATACATACATACATACATACATACATGTACATACATGTGTATATACATACATACATACATACATACATACACTGTACATACATGTATAGTTACATACATATGTACACACATTCGTATATACACATGTACATACATACACACATGTGTATATAGTCTACCTACGTATGTACATACTAGTGCTGCCACGATATATCGATATATCGTCATATCACGATATAATAAGCCACGATACGATATGATATAACATTATTTTATATCGATATGGTATACGGCGTCGTGTTTGAACTAGTTAAAAAATGTTTTCTTGCATGCACCTGGAAAGAAGGTATCTATGTTGATTTTCTGCAAGCTTAAAGGTGTCTGCAGGTCTCTAAAACAATAACAAGCTTAATTCTGGAACATGGAAAGCAAAAGAGCCTTTGACTTCCTGAAAAGTGGGCGTCGCCCACGAGCAAGATGACGACCGAGGTAGGAATCTAGCCTTAGAAATTTTAAGATTTTCTTAGTTTATTTTAGTTTATAGTTAAGTTTAAAACTAAATTAAAAGGTACAGTAAGTTTTATAAGCAAAGGATAAAACATTTAATTATTATTAATATAAATGAATAATTAATTAAATTATATCGTGATATGTGATATATCGCGATATAAACAGTCACGACATACGATATAAAATTTTCTGGCACCACTAGTACATGTGTATGTATACTTACAGGTGAGTTAGTGCCTCAACCTGTTAGACTAAATTGTAGAATAGAACACGATAATACAGACAAAGAAGATGTAGTTAAAAATGATATGCAAACAGGAGAAATCGAAGGAGATTGTAGGAATGGAGATAAAATGGAACAACCAGAGAAGATGGATGAAGGTGACGGTGAGACAGTGACAGTAAGTGGAGGAGAAAATTGTGTAAAAAGTGATGGTAATAATGAAGGAAAAGATGAGGTTGGGAAAGAGAAAACTAATGATTCAACTACAAATGAAAAGAATGGTATTGACCCACTTCTAGTATCAAAGGTATGATATCATTGTGTGTCTATGATATCATTGTGTGTCTGTTTATCTCTTTGTTTGTTTATCTCTTTTTGTTTGTTTATCTCTTTATTTTTATTTTTGTTTGTTAATTTGTTTGTTATCTGTTTGTCTCTTCATTGTTTATTTGATAGGGTCAGATCAGTGCTAGATTCTCTTCACTAGTTCGTAAACTATGGGTTGGACAATTCTCAGCAATAGTTCCCAAGAACTTCAAAATGGTATTAGGATTTTTATATTCTCAGTTCAATGGCTATAGACAGGTGGGTGTGGCATTATTGATTATGGGTGTGGTCTGTTATAGCAACGTCCACCACTACAGCAAGACTGTCAAGAATTTTTAGCTATTTTGTTGGATAGTCTGCATGAAGATATTCGTCACACTAGAAATGAAGAAGGGTATAGTAACCATGACGACATGAATTCAATTATAACTGATATATTTCAGGGGCAGCTAAAGAGTGAGGTAGGTTATGAATATCATTGATATCATTGATATGTTAATATCTTTACGTTTTGTTAGGTAACATGTTGTAGGTGTGGTCATGTGTCTACCAAAAATGATCCTTTTATGTATTTATCAGTACCTTTACCACATGCTAACGAGAGACAAATTGGTATGTATTATATCCATCTATCCATCCATCCATTCATCCATTCATCCATCAATCAATCTATCCACCCACCCATCCATCTATCTATCCATTCATTCATCCATCCATCTATCCATCCATTCATCCATCCATCCATTCACCCATCCATCAATCCATTCATTCATCCATCTATCCATCCATCCATTCATCCATCCATCTATCCATCCATTCATCCATCCATCTATCTATCCATCCATCCATCCATCCATTCATCCATCCATTCATCCATCCATCCATTCACCATTACTGCAATTCATAATTTATTTTTAGAGATAATTTGGTCTCCTGTGACAAGACCTTCGCAAAACAGAAAACTCACAAAGTATTATAACATTATACATCCATGTACATATATATAATATATACATGTACTTATATATATATATACAATGTATATATATATATATATTATATACGCATATATATAATATACATATATATATACTTACTATTTTTCATGTATTTTTCCAGATTTTTATTGGTCGTTCCAAAACTTAGCAATGTTGCACAAGTAAAGTCATCACTTTGTGATATGATAGGAAATGGGATTATACCAGATCATGTGACTTTAGCTCATGTGAAGAATAGTACTGTAGACTTAACACTGGTAAGTTCACTGTGTAAGTATACATGTTTGTTTTGTGGGTGTGGTTATTGTTATTGTTAACATTATGTATGTTGTTATTGTTATTATGTTTATTGTTATTGTTATTATGTTATTGTTATTGTTATTATATATGTTATTGTTATTGTTATTATGTTTATTGTTATTGTTATTATGTTTATTGTTATTGTTATTATGTTATTGTTATTGTTATTATATATGTTGTTATTGTTTATTGTTATTATGGGTGTGGTTTGTTGTTGATATAGGCTGATACATTATCAATCAAACATGTTAAGGACAGAGAGTTTCAAGTATATGCATTTGAAACGTTAACGACAGCCCCAAGTAATACTGAAACTAATAATGGAGATTCTAATTCACCATCTAGTTTAGGATATACTCGTCTTCCTGATACAGGTATGGTATGGGTTTGAGGACATGATACAGATACATGTATGTATTTAGTGTTATGGGGTTGAGGATATGATACAAGTATAGGTATGGGATTGAGGATATGAGGCATATGTATTTAGTGGTATGGGGTTGAGGATATGATGCAGGTATATGTTTGGTGGTATGGGGTTGAGGGTATGATGTGCAGGTACATATGATTTACTGGTATGGGAATGAGACTAGGGGATGAGGGATTATATCAAATCCTTCAAACCAGATTCCAATTCTCCTATGGAGCTAGACTCAGTCCCAAGCACAGAAGCTCAGAATGATCCTTGGAATGGATCCAGTGATGGACTTCCTGCCAAGGTACTTCGATATGATAATTCACCTGATGAAACAATGGAGAATACAGTTACACCTGATGATAGTGAGGCCACGCCTCTTATAGATCCTTATGAGGCCACTTCTATTAATAAAGAATCCAATGAGACCACACCCAGAAAGGTAGTTGTCATGGAATGGCATTCATGTGCTATCTGTTTAGAGGAGATGGTAGATAGTGAATTATTGACACATACTCCTTGTGGAGCTCTTTTGTGTGCTACTTGTTTAGAATCATCTCAACAACACATAGCAACTGAGAGTGGACACATGCCTTGTCCTGTGAGTGATGTTATAACTAAAACCACTGTGATAATTACTGTTTCTTTCTCTTCCTCCTCCTTCTCCTCCTCCTTCTCCTCCTCCTACTCCTCCTCCTCCTACTCCTCCTCTTCCTCCTCCTTCACCTCGTCCTCCTCTTCCTCCTCCTTCTCCTCCTCCTCTTCCTCCTCCTCCTCTTCCTCCTCCTTCTCCTCCTCCTTCTCCTCTTCTCTTCCTCCTCTTATTCCTTCTCCTCCTCCTCTTCTTACCCTTCCTCCTCCTTCTCCTCCTCCTCTTCCTCCTTTTCCTCCACCTCCTCCGCCTTCTCCTCCACCTTCTCCTCCTCCTCCTCCTCCTCTTCCTCTTCCTCTACCTCCTCTTCCTCCTCCTCCTAGGTATGTCAACAAGTAGTGTTACCATCTGAAGCATTCATACCTTTAGCTACTCCTGAAGACCCATCATCTATTATAAAGTGTGTCAATGTAACCACTATGTGCCATTAAAAATACTCTTATATCTCTCTATCTCTCTGTCTGTCTGTCTGTCTGTCTGTCTGTCTGTCTGTCTGTCTGTCTGTCTATTGTAGATTACTACAAATTACTATTCTGTTTCGTTATGAAGATGAACCCGGAATTGTATGTACAAATGCACATACATATTTTAATTTCAATTGACCTTTGACCTTTTAGCTATCGTTACTTGGCCATCCAGCTCTCTTAAATCTACCAAGTAATGAATCTGTAGATTACTATTATTCAGCTGTGTCTAGTCTGGTTCCTGCTCATTTGACCACTAAACCATGGAGTCTAGCACTTACTGATAGAAAAGTGGGTGTGGTTAATAAAATAATGATATTCATTGATTATTTAATAGGGTCGTTATTGTTCAAGATGTTTGTTCAGTAGTCAATGTAGAGGATGTATTCTTACTAACGCTATGAAGGAGGTCTCATTGAAACCTGGTGACCATCTATGTGTGTCGTTTCATCGTTTGTCACATGATTTTGTACAAGAGGTCAGTATGATCATACGACAGTCGTGTGACTGAAATGACTATCAAAATCATCTCACATGATTAGCATGTGATTATGTCACTTGATTAACATGTGATCAATATAATGTGTCACATGACCAAATGATTATCATGTGATCAATATAGGCTAGTAGAGTTGAAGTCCATTCATCACTCGATACTTACTGGTCATCAATTGCTTCTCTTCAAGATTGTCTGGAGCTGTTTGCGCAAAAGTTAGTATATATATATGTATATGTATAATATATACAAACACACATACTACACTGTACATGTATATGTGCATTATATACATGTAGAGAGATATTGGGAAGTGATAATCCGTGGTGGTGTCCTCAATGTGAACAGAATCAGGAAGCCATTAGACATCTTACTATATCACACTTACCCAATACAGTAATAATACATCTGAAAAGGTATGTATATTAATAATAGTACTAATAATAGTACTGATAATAGTACTAATAATAGTACTAATTATAGTACTGATAATAGTACTAATAATAGTACTGATAATAGTACTAATAATAGTACTAATAATAGTACTAATAATAGTAACAATAATAGTACTAATAATAGTACTAATAATAGTACTAATAATAGTACTAATAATAGTACTAATAATAGTACTAATAATAGTACTAATAACAGTACTAATAATAGTACTAATAATAGTACTATTATTAGTACTATTATTAGTACTATTATTGTTACTGTTATTAGTACTATTATTAGTACCGTTATTAGTACTATTATTAGTACTATTATTAGTACTATTATTAGTACTATTATTAGCCACACCCCTTTCTTTCTCTCTAGATTTCTATTTCATGATAATGTAGCTAGTAAAGTAGATATGGGTGTGACATTTCCTTTGTCTCTAGCCTCATCATCATCATTTCCTCATGTTATAAATGGTGAAATTTCTAATGAACTTATTTTAACAGGATGTGTGTGTCATTTTGGAAGTTAGTGGAGAAAATCATATCTATCTATCTATCCAGTGTTCATCCATCCATCCATCCATCCATCCATCCGTCTATCTGTCTATCTATCTATGTCTCTATCTATGTATCTATCCAGTGTTCATCCATCCATCCATCCATCCATCCATCTATCCATCTATCCATCCATCCATCCATCCATTCATTCATCTATCTATCTATCTATCTATCTATCATAGCTCTTAATGGAGGTCACTATACAGCTTATTCCAGACATCCAGTATCAGGAAAATGGCATTATTTCAATGATGAAACAGTTATTGAGGTTCGTAGTAATGCTTGTCTCAGAAGAGGGGAGGTACCCATGTATAATATATTATTACTATCCTATAGACTATACCATCAGATAAAGATAGTGAGAGTGTATATATACTATTTTATACTCAGCAGAGAAAAGGTGGGTGTGGTCCTGTTGCTAAGTAACATCAAATAATAGTTAATTAATCAATCATTAAATTAAATTAATAGCAATTTTAATGAGCTATCAAAATTAATTAATTAATTACTTAATTAATTATTCATAATAGGATCACAAATTGATTTGCCAGTAGAAAGGGGTGAGGTCACTGTAAACGAAGAGGAGGAACTTCAACAGATGGAACCTTTACTACGACTAATGAAGCCTAAATTAAAGCCCCTTCCTCCTCCTCTCCCTTCCTTACCTCCATTGAAGCGTTCATCAAGTACAGGTAATAGAATTTAATAAACCACACCCATTTTAATTAACTAATATTAAATTATTTTCAGGAAAACTGACGGATAATTTTGAATCCAATGAGTATCAACTCCAGCATCAATTAGCTGCTTCACTTGGATTAGACCTTCCAGCTATAATCTCCTCCTCTAATGTGATGATCAAACGTTCCTCCTCAAATCCTCGTTTAACAGACCAGTCTGCTAGTGGACAGTTATTACAGGAGCTTAATTCACAAAAGCTCAAATCATTTGATATTTAATGATCATTTTAGTCATTTTTTTTAATACACGCATTTTTGTGAGCTCACCACACGCACACACACACACACACACACACATGTATGGTGTAATGTATTGTAGATTTTTATTTGTGTATAATTAATTATTTATTTATGATTATAATGATATTTTAGAAAAGAAAATTAGACATTCTTTATTTCTTGTTATCAAGAAGTAATTATTACAGCGAAGGAGGAAGGGAGGGAGTAAGTAGCACTGGTCAGGTAGACTGTTACTGTTCTGGAAATATCGAGTGATGTCGCTTTGCAGTAATGTGGAAATATAAAGTGCCATACATCTCATATTCATGATTTGTGTTCTGGTCAGTGAAGTACCTTAGCAATATTTGAAAGCGTCAACCATTCCCTAATTATATGTACCTCACTTGATAGCAAAAAGACTCTCAGACTGACTTTCTACACATGAAAATTTCTATGTTCAGTACTATTAATTACAAATTGAAAGCGAATAGATGCACCATAGCGGTTCATCTCACAGTACTAAAGAAATTGTAAACTGAGGTAAATTCAGTTGTAAAATCTATCAACAATGACAAAAAAAATATTTAATTATCATTTGAAAATAAAGAGAACAAAAGAATATTTATTAAATACCAAAACCAGTCTCTCCTAGCCTCAATAGAAAATTAAAAACTAATTAAAAAAATACGTAACTCAATCAATAAGTAGTTAACTATTGCTTCTTTTTTTTATTTTTATTTTGTTTATTATTATTATTTGAAGAGGAAGGTGGTATCTTTGAGAATGCCTTATTCATTTCATAAAATGATTGTATCATTAGCAAACCAGGTATAACAACCCATATGCCATTAAAGAACACAAGATATACCCATAAATGGAGTGGATTCGTAGTGTTGAGATTTGGGCTTCCTGTTATCCATTCTGGAGCAAAGGTCATCCACCCTATTATGAATATCATTATGATATGTCTTTGGTGTTGTCATGACAACTTACCTCCGTATAGTTCACAAACACATAATGTAACTTGTACAAAGTGTCTGTAATAATTGAAATATGTATGTACATATGTACATGTATGTAGGTATGTATGTATGTATGTACGTATATATGTATGTATGTATGTACGTATATATGTATGTATGTATGTATGTATGTATGTATGCAAGAATGTATGTATATATATATATGTATGTATATATATATGTATGTATATGTATGTATTTATGTTTGTATGCATGTATATATATATATGTATGTATGTATGTATGTTGTACATATGTATGTATGTGTATATATATATGTATGGTACCTGTATGGTTTATTAAACATAATAGCGTATATTAAAATAATACACAGTATACCATCAAATACAACTGTTAGTATCTCCATGGATACGATAGTTGGATCTGACACGCCCCATCGAAGATCAGCTAACGAGTACTCTTTCCCTATAAGTGCAACGAAAGAGAAACATGAATCGAGAGAGTGTATGATACTAAAAATAATGGCCAATAGTGACTAATATCAATTACTGATCCGATTATCGGTACATTACTAGTACATACTGTTGTCCAGTGTGTATATATGTAGACAAGTATTCTATATTACCAAAACTATAACGAGGAACTGTTAATTGAATACTTACAAAGTTCCGCTAATATTCCTTCTGATTTCAGTACTGTACTAGTGAGTGAATAATACACAAATGAACCTTCCTACAGTAATATATATATAAATACCACACCCATTTTAAATAAACCACACTCACTAGTGTAAAATGAATGATGGCATCATAGAATAGCCATAATACTATAAGTAGCTCAGAGAATGGAATCTTCTTCAACCATCCCGCCAAAAAAGTCAACAAAATGGCTGCTGTAAAGTGAAGAGAAGAAATACCCAGTGATATGATTGCTCTCTGTGTTAGAATAGCATCCATATCTTGAAAGAAAGTGGGTGTGGCTGACTCAATTCCATTCTCATACCAGTTTGGGTTCCAGGATTTCAAACAATTCTTTCTGAAAGAACCACCTTCCATATTGTATTCAATCTAGTTATGTCTGTTTCCACAGATTTTAGTAATCCTTTAAGGAAATTCAAGTTAGTTTTTCTTGGGGAGCAAAGTGGTTAGTGTATATGTGTGTGTGTGTGCATGTGTGTGTGTGAATAGTGTACAATGTGGATTATGACTTCTATTCTTTCTCAATAGTTGGTAAGACTTCTCTAATCACTAGATTCATGTACGATAGTTTCGATAATACGTATCAAGTGAGTTTCATTTTAATATCTTTAAATATAATGTCGCACTTGGACTCATTCCTGTACTTTGGTCTCATTCCCAGGCTACTATTGGAATTGATTTTCTATCAAAAACAATGTATCTTGAAGACAGAACAGTAAGTCATTGTAACATCATGTGATATTTGAGACACATTCCCATTCCAGGTTCGGCTTCAGCTCTGGGATACTGCAGGACAGGAAAGGTTTCGAAGTTTAATACCATCGTATATAAGAGACTCCACTGTAGCTGTAGTAGTATATGATATAACTAGTAAGTATCGTAATGGTTGGTCTATTCCACTGTCCATTGATCCAACCCTTTGTCCATTAATGTATTCCTTTGTCCATTGATACATTAATCCACCCATTTGTCCATTCATCCACCCTGGTGCCCATTCATCCACCTATTTGTCCATTAATCCAACCCTTTGTCCATTCATCCACCCTGCTGCCCATTCATCTCCTGATCCATCACATTACCCATTAATGCATCCCTTTGTCCATTCATCCACCCTGCTGCTCATTCATCTACTGATTCATCACATTATCCATTAATCCACCCCTTTGTCCATTCATCCACCCTGCTGCCCATTCATCCACTGATCCATCACATTATCCATTAATCCAACCCTTTGTCCATTCATCCACCTTGCTGCTCATTCATCTACTGATTCATCACGTTATCCATTAATCCACCCCTTTGTCCATTCATCCACCCTGCTGCCCATTCATCCACTGATCCATCACATTATCCATTAATCCAACCCTTTGTTCATTCATCCACCCTGCTGCCCATTCATCCACTGATCCATCACATTATTCGTTGGTCCATATCATTGTCATTTTCTTTTTTCATAAATAGATTCAAATTCATTTCAACAAGTTAATAAATGGATAGAAGATGTTAGAGCGGAAAGAGGTAACGATGTTATAATAATGCTGGTAGGAAATAAAACGGACTTACAAGATAAACGGCAAGTATCAATGGAGGAGGGAGAGAGAAAGGCACAAGAACTAGGAGTGATGTTTATTGAGACTTCAGCTAAAGCTGGATATAATGTCAAACAGGTATTGATTAAAGTGGGTGTGGTTTGGAAATAGACGTAATAAAGAGGCCCACATTCTTTATCTAGGTTTTATTGTTTGTTAGGTCAAGAGGTAGTCTCATTCTCAGACTTACCATATTCCTGGTAGTCTCATTCCCAGACTTATCTTATTCCTGGTAGTCTTATTCCCAGACAAACATATTCCTGGTAGTCTTATTCCCAGACTAACATATCCCTGGTAGTCTCATTCCCAGACTAACATATTCATAGTGGTCTCATTCCCAGACTAACTACTGTGTCCTTGGGATGAGACTATAAAGCAGTTTCTTAATGCAATAATTAATTTAATTAATTTGTAAAGTTGTGTGTTGACAAACTGACAAACGTTTCATTATATTTCTTTGTAGTTATTTCGAAGAGTAGCAGCTGCTTTACCAGGAATGGATACTAGTCAAGATAAACAGAATAAAGACGACAGTATCATTTAAAGGATTGAAGGGTGGGAGGGGAGGAGGGTTTTGGGAGTGATGCAGCTATAAGGGTCACTGAACAATTAGTAGAACTGTATTAGTTAACTACTAGACCTCTTTTAGTGTTGTGAGTTAACTATAACTATAACTAAACCTCTTTTAGTAAGGTATTGTGAGTTAACTATAACTAAACCTCTATTAGTAAGGTATTGTGAGTTAACTATAACTATAACTAAACCTCTTTTAGTAAGGTATTGTGAGTTAACTATAACTATAACTAAACCTCTATTAGTAAGGTATTGTGAGTTAACTATAACTATAACTAAACCTCTTTTAGTAAGGTATTGTGAGTTAACTATAACTATAACTAAACCTCTATTAGTAAGGTATTGTGAGTTAACTATAACTATAACTAAAACCTCTTTTAGTAAGGTATTGTGAGTTAACTATAACTATAACTAAACCTCTTTTAGTAAGGTAACTATAACTATAACTAAACCTCTTTTAGTAAGGTAACTATAACTATAACTAAACCTCTTTTAGTAAGATCAATAATGGCACTTTTAGTTAGTTTTATAATTGCATTCCATTATGGTTTCCATGACTACCATTATCAGTTATTGAAGTAAAGATACCAGAAGGGGTTGGGTCAGATCAGACAGAAGAAGGAAAGTGCTGGTGTTAAAGATATATATTTGTACCTATGTACATACTTCGCTAAACACCAATTTTCTTTTTGACTAATCATAAGCTTTAAATCAACGCAAGTAATTAATTAATATTGTATCATGAATATTAATTAATTTATTATTGATACCTTGTAATGAAAAAATAATGTTCTCCACAATTTAATAATATAATAAAATTTTATAAGGGCAATCAAATATACAGATTATTGTTACTATTAATAGTACTATTATTAGTACTATTATTGTTACTATTATTAGTACTATTATTAGTACTATTATTGTTACTATTATTAGTACTATTATTAGTACTATTATTAGTACTATTATTAGTACTATTATTAGTACTATTATTAGTACTATTATTAGTACTATTATTGTTACTATTATTAGTACTATTATTAGTACTGTTATTAGTACTATTATTAGTACTATTATTAGTACTATTATTAGTACTATTATTAGTACTATTATTAATACTATTATTAGTACTATTATTAGTACTATTATTAGTACTATTATTAGTACTGTTATTATTATTAATTCTAATGATTCATGGAATTGTTTGGTGATAAAGTTTTAATTATAAAGAACATCCAATATACATACATACATAAATAGACACACAGTTTACATAGATAGATAGACACATATATTATTCATATTCCTAATGATTTCCTAACTAATCTTTCAGCTATCTCACTAAATTGTTTTCTATTATCTCTCCACATTTTCTATTTAAAATGAATGAAAATTAATGCATTAAAAATATCATTACCATAAGTCCATTGACTTCTCAATTCAACCATTAGACTGATGGTTGAATGGACCAATGGTTAATAGTAGTATGGATTATATTAATTATACTCACTGATGCATCTACATTTGCTCCACTTTCGTCATTTGGCTCTGAGGAGGGGGAGGGTGAGGGGAGGGGAGAAAAGGGAGGAAGGGGAGAGATGAAATTAAGGACCAATTGATTGAAATTTAAAACAATATTGAGATTAGAGAGGATCCTACAGTATCCCCTCCTTCCTCCATACAACACTACACATATGTACATACATACGCACATACATACATACATACGTATGTACGTACATACATACATACATACATACATACATACGTACATACATATACACATACGTACGTACATACACACATACATGTACATACACAATACACACACATTCACAGTTACACACCTGCTAACATACTAACAACAGACAAGAGTATCTTTTCAATGGATTGTACCGGACTCCATCTTTCAGCAGCTGTTTCATAACCCAAGGGATCATCTCCAGGAGTATGAAGAATAGAGATACAAACACGACCATCTGGATATACTACGACAAAGATAAGTAAAGATTAACAATGACCTCAAAATTAGTGATGACTTTACTATTACTATAATACTATTATAAGTGTATAGTTTAATGTCATAAGGTTAATACATGATTATACTGAAACTCAATAACTTATATGTACTATAGTATATAGTTTAATGTCATAAGGTTAATACATGATTATACATGTACTTAACTCAATAACTAATATGTACTATAGTGTATAGCTTAATGTCATAAGGTTAATACATGATATTATCAATAATGAAGCAGTGGATTGATATTTGATATACACAAAAAAGAACAGGAAGGATAAATGGTGCAGATTGTTGGTTATTCAAACTAAAGTTATGAACATTTTTATGAGGACACGTAAAACATGAATGATCCAGATCTTACCATTTGGATGAAACATGTCAGAAATAAATTTCATTTTAGGTGGACTAAGAGGATAGTCTTGAGGAAAAACCAACTCCGCAACAAAAACTCCATCTTCAAATGGACTGTCCTCAGGTCCTCTATTGGATTTAAAGTCACATGTGTATCATGTGACATGCCTTTTGTATCATGTGCTTGATCATTTGACTCACGTGATTAGAGCTTCCCACTCAAAGAAATTGTCGTCACTTTTTGGACCTGCTACGATACCTTCTGGAGGATTAACTGTCAGCTCTGTGGCATTTTAAAATAGAAGAAATACTCTAAAAATATATGTGTATGTATGTATGTATGTGTGTGTATTTATGTATGTTATGTACAGTGTATGTATGTATGTGTGTGTGTGTATGTATGTATGTATGTATGTATGTATGTATTTATGTTATGTATGTATGTATGTATGTGTGTGTATGGATGTATGTATTTATGTATGTTATGTATGTATGTATGTATGTATGTATGTATGTATGTGTGTGTGTATGTATGTATGTATGTATGTATGTATGTATGTAATGTATGTGTGTATGTATGTAGGTATGTATGTATGTATGTATGTATGTATGTATGTATGTATGTACGTGTGTATTTACCTCTGTATTCCTGCATTAATCTTTTCAAAGCACTTCCAGCCATATTGTTTAGTTCCACTCTTTTACCATACCCACACCACACCCATTAATTAACCACGTGGACATACATGTAAAAGTTCAAAATACCTACAATATTATGGCTACTGCAGGAGGAGGCACATCACATGATGAAAGTCAAGGATCACATGATGACAAATGGGATCCAAATGTGAGGAGACGTCTTCGTCAAAAACTTCGAGAAGAACTGAACGATACTCATCGTAAGTTTCATGACATCATATGATGTCGTTTTGGATTTATAGTGCATTGTATGATGTCATATTAGATAATTGTGATGAGATCATATGATGTCATGTTGAATTTATAGTGCATTGTATGATGTCTTATTAGGTAATCGTGATGACATCACAATACCAGAAGAACTTTTGAAGAGGTTAAAAAAAGGAGATAGCTTATATGAACAAGGTTTAGTTAATTAATTAATTTTAATTAATTAATTTTAATTAATTTAATAAATTCCATCTGAGATACATTCATCAATTTCACTCGTCTATAACACTATATCACTCGTACATACGTACATCCATCATCTATCCATCCATTTAGTTTACTCATCCCTCTATCCATCCATCTATTTTACTCAGCTATCTATCTGTCCATCTATTTATGAATCTGTCCCTCCATTTTTATTGATCTATCTATCTATCTAATGTCTTACCTATTTCTATCTATAGTGGTTTCTACTCGTGAAGCAGTTCTAGACTCAGAGAATTTCAAAACCTTGTCGGAGATAGCGTGTCACCAATCAGAAAATGCTAGAGGGGAACTTATTAAATTTGATCCCATTCTTTTCAGAGAGAAACTAGTAATAATAATAATAATAGTAATAATAATGTATATGGGGTTCTCGTATGAAGTGGAGGAGTATCGGTGTGGAAGATGGAAATAATAATAATAATAATAATAATATTATTATTATTTCATGATTCCTAATGAAGAGTTATCCTCTATTCTCTCCTCAGATCACATATATGGGTGGTCGTTCTACAGACACTTTGTCACTACAGAACTTAGACTGGCATGTATTAGGAGAAAGAGCATTGAAGGCATTTAAATCTACTCCTTGTGTCAATTTTAAGTAAGTAATTATTAGATTACAATAATTAGAATTCTACTTGTTACTATTATTAGAATACATTGTTACTATTATTAGAATACATTGTTACTATTATTAGAATACATTGTTACTATTATTAGAATACATGGTTACTATTATTAGAATACATTGTTACTATTATTAGAATACATTGTTACTATTATTAGAATACATGGTTACTATTATTAGAATACATTGTTACTATTATTAGAATACATGGTTACTATTATTAGAATACATTGTTACTATTATTAGAATACATTTTTACTATTATTAGAATACATGTTACTATTATTAGAATACATTTTTACTATTATTAGAATACATTGTTACAGAATACATTTTTACTATTATTAGAATACATTATTAGAATACATTGTTACTATTATTAGATTACATTGTTACTATTATTAGAATACATGGTTACTATTATCAGAATAAAGTTATTATTATTAGAGTGTGTTGTCATAGTTACTATTATTAATTATGATGTTATTACACATTCATTAGCTATGGTGCATTAGAGACTGTTCCTTTAAAACAAACAGTGAGACTTGCAGGGACTCGAAAAAAAACAATTGCCTCTTCGATTCAAAAACCCAAAGAACTGGAAGGTTTTCAAGAGGAAGAAGAGAGTACTACGAAAGATGTTTCATACTTGCTCAGTAAACTAAAGAAAGTTTGTAGAGAGAAAGGAGGAATGAATTATTATCAATTTCTCATCGATCCAGGTAGTTTCTCTCATACTATTGAAAATATCTTTCATTTTTCATTTCTTGTGAAGGTAAGGCACATGTATGTATGTACATGTACATATATACATACTACAGTACTATCTCACATACATGTATATTATATGCATACATTGTACAGTGATACATATATATATATATAATTATATATAACTACTTATGTACATACTACCATATATATAGGAGGGAAGAGCTGGAGTAAAAGTAGGAGATGATGGATATCCATTTGTATTTCTACGTAAGGATACATACATGTATACATGTGTATATACATGTAGACATATAATTATGTATTATACATGTACATATATAATATTATAATACATACATACATACATACATATGTACATACATACATACATACATACAAACGTACATGCATGCATACATATATATGTACATATGTACACATATACATACATACACATACTTACATACACATACATACATACATACATACATACATACATACACATACATACATACGTATATACATACATACATACATACATACATACATACATACATACATACATACATACATACATACATACATATATACATACATACATACATACACATACATACATACGTATATACATACATACATACATACATATATACATACATACATACACATACATACATACGTATATACATACATACATACATACATACATACATACATACATACATACATACATATATACATACATACATACATACACATACATACATACGTATATACATACATACATACATACATACATACATACATACATACATACATACATACATACATACACATACATACATACGTATATACATACATACATACATACATACATACATACATACATACATACATACATACACATACATACATACGTATATACATACATACATACATACATACATATATACATATACTCGTTTGTTAATTATGTATGTATATATAATTATTAATAGCTGAAAATGTTGATAAAGCTGGTCAGTCACAGAAATCGTCTAAGAGTCAAGTAATTGTTTCTCTAGATATGAATCGCTGGCAGGTATGTCTGTCTGTCTGTCTGTTCAACCATCTATCTATCTATGTATTTATTCATCTATCTATCTATCTATTAATCCATCTTTCTTTGTATGTATGTACCCATCTATCTATGTATGTACCCATCAATCTATCTATGTATGTACCCATTAATCTATCTATGATGTACCCATCTATCTATCTATGTACCCATCTATCTATCTATGTACCCATCTATCTATCTATCTATTTATATAGTATATACTATCTACCTGTCATTATTCCCATACCCAGGACCTAATAGAGAAATTACAAATAACCGAAGCTTTCATTCCACAGAGAGACACTTCTTCTAAATGATCACATAATCATGAATCCGTAATACCCAGACTATCATCTAACATATACTATATAAATTGTGATTTCATATCAACTGATAATCAATGTTGTGTTTATATTATATTACATAAGAAGTTTATAAAGGATAAAATATTGTAGACGTAAGGAGATACAAGAATGATCCAAATCCTAATATATATGCCCCACCCACTAATATGGGGTGTCTGTGTTGGGGGATATCAAAAATATCCGGAAGTCCTAAAATGTTGCATAAAGTGTGTGCTATGATAGCACTGATCACATGACCTGTACGAAGAAACAAGTGGGCGGAGAACATTCCAAATAAGGAAGTGTAACAAGTTTGAAGTAAAATGTTAAACAAAGCTTGCGCTACTGTCATTGATCCCGATCGTAAATGGTCGAACATGTGATGAATATGAGCCACTCCAAAAAATAGAGGACATACAAATATTGTCCAATGTGGTCCAAGGTGTGGGAGGAGTAGAGGTACCATACATGAACGAAAGACAATTTCCTCTACTATTGGTGCTACTACAAAGTTACGTAAAAGTATATCCCGTCTTTCAGATCTCAATTGAGCAACTATTCCTTCATCTTCTTCATCATGATGAGTTGCTCTTTGCAAAATGTACCCAAAGTAGAGAGAGAAAACTAGAAGAGATGGATAGATGACAGCTGAAATGAGACCATCAGTTTTCAGTCCTAGAGTATGTAAGAGAGATGTTACATCTAATGAGACAGTATCTGCTAGTATGAGAAGTGACCAGGGGGAGAGAAGAGTTACCATAGAAATAACAAGGACCCTTCTTTTAACGGTGGTAGGATGATCTCTTGGCAGACCAACATCTGCTAAATACAAACTAATAACGAAGGATGTAGCCAGACCGAAACATGCAGCTACTGCACTTGAGAGAGAGAGGGATGTAAATGCTACAGGCATAGCTGGTTAGGTGTACACAAATTATGGCTAAATGAATGAATTATGTATGTGCACGTATGTATGTACAATTTGTACATACATGTATCTATCTATCTGTGTATGTATGTATTATATGCAAGTATGTATGTATGTATGTACAATTTGTACATACGTATGTATAAATGTATCTATCTACCTATGTAAGCATGTATGTATGTATGTACAATTTGTACATATGTATGTATCTATCTATCTATGTAAGCATGTATGTATGTATGTATGTATGTACATTTCAGATGTTATATATAATTATAATGATAAAATGAAATAATGAATAATGTACGTAACACACACACAAACATATATATATGTACATACACACACATACATATACATACGTACACACATACATGTACGTACATATACACACACATACACACAATTTGATAATAAAATAGATAGATAGACACGCAGATAAACATTATAATCACACCAAAATTCTTTCAGGGGTTCGGGTAATGTATCGTCTCAACACTTCTATCTCTTCAATGTACACTTTATTACAATTACATAAAAACCCAGGTATATATTTATTATCGTCTTTATCGAAGATGACGACAATGTACTTCTCTGAGGGTTCTTTTCCTTGATTAACGCAACCCTCAACAAACAGTCTCAAACCATGAACCGGGCTATTCTCGGTGTGCTTTTTATTCCATTCTTCGCTGAATTCCTTAGTACAAACACATACGACTTTATCCGCCTTTGGTATGTGCTTGTTCATAAAATTTGCTGCTGTACCACATGTAGATGGTTCATATTTCTTTACTGTGATCCCAGGCATATCTAACTCATCATCCAGCAGTACAAATGTCTCACTCTTCTTTTCACTTGATAGACGAAGGGACTCAACCACAACTACAGATATATCCATAATTGGGAGAGATGGGAGAGGACTGTTTGGTACAGAATATTCAGTGTCCGTTGTTTCTGTTTCAGAGGAATCGTCTCGTTTAGGAGTAACAAAATGTCTCCCCTTTTTATATCGTGTAACTAATAATGCTATGATAATAATCAATATAATTATTACCACACCTATCGTCATTGTGGAAATTAATCCCACCATCTCTCTTGGTAAACTGGGTTGTAATACTTGTCTAGCAGCTACAAAATAATAATAGAATAATTAATATAATACCAGAAGTGATTCATTATGTAAACTCTTCTTTAGTGTTATATTTAAACACACATGTCTATTATTAGAATGTATTAGTGTTACTATTAATAGAATGTATTAGTGTTACTATTAATAGAATGTATTAGTGTTACTATTAATAGAATGTATTAGAGTAACTATTAATAGAATGTATTAATGTTACTATTAATAGAATGCATTAATGTTACTATTAATAGAATGTATCAGAGTTACTATTAATAGAATGCATTAATGTTACTATTAATAGAATGCATTATATTTACTATTAATAGATATTGTGTATTAGAATTAGAATTTACTATCATTTGAACAAATTTGGTGTGGTTGCCATAGATACATATACATAAATACATACTTGGAGGTACTGTTTCTGCTGCAGAAGTCGTAACGAATGTTGATGAAGAGGAGGAAGAGGGCGAGGAAAAAGAGGAGGAGGAGGGGGGGAAGGAGGAGGAAGAGAAGGTAAAGGATGGAGTACTGTGGTAGGATATCTCAGATGACGACACATGTACAGAAGAGGAAACAAGCTCTATGAATGTGTATGTATAGAAAAGAATAAATAAACAAATTATAACAAGTTCAGAACCAAGCCACACCCCTTTCAGTGATACAGAACCAAGCCACACCCCCTTTCAGTGATACAGTATATAGTGTATTTAATACTGGTTATAAATTATAATTATATAATTATAATTATATATATTATGTATAGCCAGCAATTTGCAGACACAATATGATTACCATATCCTTCCACCTATGCTTCATGGCGAGGGTAATTATGTATACAATTATTATATATTATCTGAGATGGTTATTCCTACCAGTATAGACTGGACAGTGACTATTAATATCTATTAATTACCAGGTATATAACTGAATGAAAATGTGTTCAATTTCCCACATGTGGATTTTGAAGGATAGCCATCTTTAGATGAGCATTCTCTATTACAAACTCCAGGATCATATCCTTGTATCTGTGGAATGTATATATGTATGTATGTATGTATGTATGTATGTATGTATGTATGTATGTAACTATGCATGTATGTATGTATGTATGTATGTATGTATGTATGTAAGTACATTTGTATACAGTGGTGTGGAAACAGCCAGTCATGCAGGACATTGTCTGATAAATGTCTGGTAAATTGAAACTGAACTGTATACAAAGTATATGGGGAGCAGAACAAGTGATGAAAATAGGTCAAAATGTCTGGCAGCTGGCTCACTATTTCCTCACTCCTGTGATTGTGTATGTATATATATATATGTTGCTATATAGATAATTTAATACATATACATACATGAACAACATATTGTAAACTGGAGTTCAACGGTCCAATAGATACAAGAGTAGAATTGGTAATTTTGAAAGTACTCCATTCTTTCCATTGTGAACTTTCCCTAAGGATCAGGTAGTAGACATTTGGTTTATATATGTGAGATGTGTTAGGTGGCATCCATGAGATATGAGCGATCATCGTGGTATTATCCATCATCGTGGTATTGGCCATCATCGTGGTATTAGACATCTTCGTAGTATTAAAAAATATCTCTGTAGTCACACTTGTTTTAGTAGGGACACCGATATCTGTGTATGTATGTACGTATGTATATATGTATGTATCTGTGTATGTATGTACATATGTATACATGTACATGTATGTATGTATGTATACATGTACATGTACATGTATGTATGTATGTATGTATGTATGTATGTATGTATGTATGTATGTATGTATGTATGTATGTATGTATGTATGTATGTATGTATAATTATATGTATGTAAGTTGTATGTATGTATATATATGTATGTATACATATACATATAGATGGTTACATTATATTTACTATGTGATCCACAAATGGTCTCATTGGCAAGTTCAAAACAGTTATTGGGCCAGTTTATTAGTGGAGAACTAATGGGGTCTCTTTTTCGATATGGTATTGACATCACCTATAAGATACACACATGAATAGCTCTGTATGACTAATGGTATTCAATTCAAGAGGCTATGTTCTCTTTTATGTGACACAAACCAGTGTTCTGCCCAGGACATTTAGAGTGGTGGTTGGATTCTACTATGCATTTAGTGCTGTTTATCCAGTTTACTATCTCAATAGCTGTATTATCTGAGAGGTAGTTAATTCATCTGAGAGGTGGTTAATTCATGCTGATTGGTGAGTGGTGGTTAATTCATGTTGAGTGGTGGTTATTCCCGGCCAGTGCTGATCAGTATGGGCAGAACACTGCAACCATATACAATGTACATGTATAGTTGCAGATGAAAGTACATGTAACCTGATATACAGTTTGAACACATGGGATATCCCAACGAGATATAAAACCTGTATTCTAACATACGTGAATTTGAAATTGTCTTTGCTGATCGCAATAGGAGTATCCATTTATAAAGCTATAGTCCAGGAGTATACTGGCTGTTGTTCGGTTCTTGAAAGGAGAGATAGATAATTGAATAGGTAGATAGACATATTGATTGATTGACTCACTCCTGGTGTAATACATCGCTGAAGCATAATATATGCAGGCGGATTGACTTCATTTTGAAATCTAACAGTTGTTATCTCCAGATCATAAGCAGTCACTACATCGAGATAAGACAATCATTATGGTTCTACATTCAGTATTCAATTAGAGGGACACAGCTCCCATCTATCATTACCAATAGTATGCCAATATACCCACCTGTCACACAACCCATAGTACACTCCAGAGTTTTTAATAAGTTTTGAAGCATGGGCCAAATTGGCTCAATAATGGTTAGTGTGTGCGCCATTGGGAATACATCTTGAGCCAATTAACAAAGAGTTAATGCTGTTAGTGACAATATAATCATAATTAACTGTGCCACTGGCCTGAAGAGAGAACCGTGCAGTCCCAAATAAGAAGCACTTTGGGCCAATGGAGCGCCATATGAGCTTATGGTACATTCCATGAATTTAAATTTTCAAATCAATAGGAGAATGTTGTTTTACACTTTCAAACATACAGTACATGTAATTTGGTAGATGCACTCAGCATTATTACTTGTAAACTTCCTGTTTCATACTATGCATTATCAAGGGGTTTCCCCTCTTCTATATTTAACACCAATAATTAACCACAAAGCCTTTCAAAGCCCACTAGGGAGGCCTAAAAATTTTATTCTCATAGGTTAAGTAATAGTTATAACACATTTTACAGTAATGTAGCACAAGGGCAGGTCAATAAAGGTTGAGTTTACATGATGCACAAGCTGAAGGCGAGTGCATTATGTAAATGAGACCTTTATTGACCGCCCAAGTGTGAAGTGTGTTATAAGTGATTTATTGACGGTCTGGTGAACTTCCACTGTTGTTGGAGCTGCTTCGTTAGTAGAGGTGAGCAAAGTGTGCAATAACTAACTTATTGCACGCAAAAGTGTGCAATAAGTGATTTAGTGTTCAATCATGTGATGCATTATCAGCATTCTGATTGGCCACAGGTCACATGATCAGCAATAATAATTAATAAACCATACCTGCAAACTCAACTTGTGACCATTCCACAGTTAACTCAAAGTAACCATTATTATATGGAGAGATTTTATAAGTCAACTTGAAAGGCCTAATAGCAGGGTGTTCTGTGTATGGATCATTAGTACATCCTGAAATAAAAGTGACATTATAATTATATTCATGAGGTAGGTAATCAGCTGATTTCAAACACATGATTATTATTATAGACATAATTATGATATATATATATATATATATATATATATATATATATATATATATATATATATATATACTATAGTGTTGTTTTAATGACCACATAGTTATAGTATGACTAGTTTATCACAATTTTAATTGTATACATATAGTTTAATTAAACTAAAGTAATTTTAGGCTTACTAAAAGGGTTTTAGTTTTAGTTAACTAACTAAAAGTGCCCATTATTGGCCACTTTAAAATTTTAGTTAGTTATAGTTATTGCAGTAGACCTGTAATTTAGTTATAGTTTAGTTAACTAATACCTTACTAAAAGGGGTTTTAGCTAACAAAAATAACATACATTATATATACATGTATAATTATATATATACATGGACATATATATACATATACATGTATGTATACATATATTATACATAAGCATGTACAGTACATGTATACATAGTACTGGTATCATGCACATACATACAAACACACACTTGTACAGCATATATGTGTACATGTACATATATATGTATATATATATGTACATGTACACATATATGCTGTACAAATGTGTGTATATGTACATACATGTATACATGTACATACATACATACTTAAATACATACATACATAGTTATATACATACATACATATGCTACGATATATTCATTAATATATGTACCTTCATTGCTGTCTGTTGGTACTAAACATATAAAGATAAAATAATAATGATAATTACACACTTAATTGCTAACTTACTTGGTGCCGAGTAGTCACAAGATTTTTGATTCTGTATCTAATAAAACGTTTAAAAAGAAAACATTTTGGAACAGAGAGACTGACAGAAAAACAGACAGACAACCCGACCCTCTGCTCCGCCTACACAGGCGAGGGTGAATTATGGACTAGGTTCACATTTATGATGGCCTCACAATTAGCCCCAAGCTTACGCATATATTGTACTGGGTCTTTCAAAATCCCCCCTTCACACAAATTTTTAAAATGAAAGCCTGAAAGACTACGATGTATGAAACACACTTGTCACATATATTTACTCACTTCGTCTGGCCTACATCCGCCATTTTTACTAAGTAATTTACATTTTCCATATTTAGTCTCACAAAAGATTCCATTCACTGATGCAACAAGAGAAGTGACAACCAGTAGAAATACACACAGCACATTCGTTTTCCACATATTTAGAAAGATTTTCTTTCCCTCTCTTCCATAGGAATCGACGTAGAGACTTAGAAAATGCACAAAGAAAGCTTATCAATAATGGCCATCAATAGATTGGAGATTGGCATGATAGATATTATTTCCTGTATACGAGTAATTAGAAATTCTAATATTACTTTTGTTTATGCATAAATAGAAACTTTGTTTGTTGGCGGGAATTTTATGGAGGGAAAGAAGATGGCAGAAGGTCAGTAAGCTCTGATTATATATTGCAGGTTTGCAATACCCTCCATTATATATTTTCAGAACTTTCTGATGAAGTAACTACAAGACGAAGTCGAAGAGAGAAAAGAAAAAGCAAAGCGACTTCTGCATTAGAAAAAATAAAGTACGCAGTTTGTATGTTTGTACATTTGTACGTATGTACACAATATTATAGTTCCTTTTTTAATAAGGTTGTCTCGTCAAACTGGAGTGCGATTAGAAGAAGATCTTGAAACCACAGACGGAATATTTGATTATGTTACTGAAGACGACTATTTTAAACTTGTGCAGGAGAGACAACAAGATCAGTGGATAATGGACGATGGTGTGTGTGTGTGTGTGTGTCATGTGATTAACCACATCCCCTTGTGTATATTGGTACTATACCTGTGTAGATGGGACCTATCGGGAACATGGGCGGGAAATATTTGATGAAGAAGTATCTTCCAAAGATAATACATCAACCAAAAAAATTAAAAAGGTTATATACATTATATACATATACATACATATATACATTATATACATATACATACATATATACATTATATACATATACATACATATATACATTATATACATATACATACATATATACATTATATACATATACATACATATATACATTATATACATATACATACATATATACATTATATACATACATATATACATTATATATATATACATACATATATACATTATATACATATACATACATATATACATGTACATACATTATGCATAATGCATACAAATGCACACATATGTACATACATATACATGTACATACATACATACATACATACATACATACATACATACATGTACTAAAATCCCACAGATTCACTCAATTAACCACACCTTTATTTACTTTTAGTTAATTACTAAAACATCATGAATACATAATTACAAACAATGTGTATATCCTACATACATGTACATATAGCCAGTAAAAAAGGTTGGAAAACCCAGTAGCGACATCAAGAGCATGGTTCTTGGTATGAGTGGAGTCAGAAAGAGAGGTAAGGATAGTGGCACAGTCTCAGTAAAAGGGGATATGTTACTGAACGATATCCTATCTCAAATAGACGTAAGTTAATTAATAACCATACCCATTAATCACATGACCATCTGTCACATGATAGCTTCATCTAATAATTATATTCCCATGCAGAATCAACCACCAGCACCGAAAAGGCCCAAACCGGTTTCATTTACACCTCGTTCCAGTGTCCCCAATCCTGTACCACATTCACTAACACTTCCTAAGAAAAGACCCTCCATGATATTTAAGAAAGTCCGAAAGGTGAAAGAGAAGTCTCCTCCATTCGATAATGGATATAATGGTGGACAGTTTGAAGAGAGAGAACACACAACCAATACTTGGGAGGAAGATAACATAGAACAAGACTTCAATGATGTATGTATGTATGTACACCATATACATGTATGTACATGTATGTACATGTATGTGTGTACCATATACATGTATGTATGTAAAAATGTATACATGTACATTGTATACATGTATGTACATATATACATGTACATGTACGTATGTACATATATAAATGTACATGTACATATATACATGTACATATACGTATATCATATTCCAGGTACATGTATGTTTGCCTACATCATTATCTCCAACGAGTGAGATTACTAGTAATGACATTATGGATACCAAAGAAATACCAGATGAGGACGAGATCACACCAAAACAGGAACCAGTGTGAGTATTAACATATACTATTCACTGGACTAATGTATGTACTGTTCACTGGACCAATGTACATGATGTATGTACTGTTCAATGGACCAAAGGTACTGTTCATTAGACTAATGTACTGTTCACTGGACTAATGTATGTACTGTTCACTGGACCAATGTACATGATGTATGTACTGTTCAATGGACCAATGGTACTGTTCATTAGACTAATGTACTGTTCACTGGACTAATGTATGTACTGTTCACTGGACCAATGTACATGATGTATGTACTGTTCAATGGACCAATGGTACTGTTCATTAGACTAATGTACTGTTCACTGGACTAATGTATGTACTGTTCACTGGACCAATGTACATGATGTATGTACTGTTCAGTAGACCAATGTACTGTTCAATGGACCAATGTACTGTTCAATGGACCAATGTACATGTATGTACTATTCAGTAGACCAATGTACTGTACTCTTCAATGGACCAATGGTACTGTTCATTAGACTAATGTATTATATTTTTATAGACCTGAAGAAGCTGTATCTACTAGTGGCTGGGAGACAATAAGGGAGGAGATAAAATCTCAAGCCCCTCCCACTAAACCTGATATTGAAATAGACACTAAATCACTTCCTCTTATTGATGAAGAGGGTGGAGACAAAATCCTGCATTTCTATTGGTTGGATGTTTATGAGGATTACTATCGGCAACCTGGTACTGTGTACATGTTTGGTAAAGTGTGGGTTGAAGAGGCACACACCCATGTGAGGTATGTCATGTGACAATCATGTGACTAGACATGTGATTACTTAATTTTCAGCTGTTGTGTAACGGTTCATAACATTGAAAGATGTATGTATTTTCTACCACGAGAAAAGGTATGGATATGCCACACCCACTAATTAATATTTAATTACATTCCACAGATATTATCTAAGTCTGCCACGCCCACTGATAATGATGTGACTATGAAAGATGTATATACAGTAAATATTCAATGTAACTATTAAAACATTATTTGACCACACCCATTTTAGGAATTCAACGATAAATACGCTGAAAAGTATCATATAATGAAGTTCTCATCAAGGGTATATTACATGTACATGCATGTATTTTATATGTATATGTGAGGGGATTCCCCCATGGCCCTGCCTCTGGGCTAACTATAGAAGCCAAAATGTACCAGAATAGATTTAATTTTCAATATTTTGCTAGGGGGCACGCCCCTAGACCACCCCTAGGAGGGGATGCCCTAGACCACCCCTAGGAGGGCACTCCCCTAGACCACCCCTAGGAGGGCATGCCCCTAGACCGCCTGTAGGAGGGCATGCCCCTAGACCATCCCTAGGCGGACACGATTTATGACATTGATTTATCATGAAAGTCCCTCCGCCTAAGTATATGTAGATCTTACATAAACTCTGCATACATTTGTTTTAGAGAGTAGAGAAAAAGTATGCTTTTGAGTTTTCTGATGTTCCCCGAGAGTCGGAATACCTTGAGGTTCGTTACTCTACAGATCATCCTGCCCCACCCTCTAATGCTTCTGGGAAAACCTTCAGTCGTGTGTTTGGAACCACAACCTCAAGGTAGATTATGTCATGTGACATCATCCCATTATAATCTCTCTTTCTCATATTAGTATGGAGCGTCTAATCATATCTTGTAAATTAAAAGGACCTTGTTGGCTTCATATAAGGAATCCATGTAGGTGTTAACTCTTTCCTTCCCTCTCTACCACATCCTCTTCTTTCACATGATCAGTGTTCTCTCTAGGCTAAGGCTATATAGGTTTAGGCTGAAGGACATTGTTCCCTTGGTAACCTTCTGTGTACATGTATTTCCTTTGCTAAAGTGCATGATGTATCTTGTAGATATGCAGTCGTCATCTACATGTATACTGAATTGCCATGACTACTAGTATTAGAGTCACATGACATTTATAGATTATTTTTCTTGGAAGGTATAGCATTTATGGGTGTGTTTGAGAATGTGGCAATTAATAATGAAATTTTAGTTATATGCCCGACATGGAGAAAGAACACTCTTCCCTCCATTCAATCCTCCCTTGCCTCTTCTGTACATCTATCTGTCTTCATCCTTCTCCTCTTCCCTCCTTACTTACATCTCCTTCACCTCTTCTGTACATATAACTGTCTTCATCTTTCTCCTTGCCCATTCTCTTATTTTTCTTATATTCAGCTCTTCCATCTCAAAATATTAGTTGGTGTAAGATTGAATGTATAGCTGATTCTTTATCATCAGTGGGTGTGGCTTCAGAACAAGCCCCTCCCCCTCCACTTACAATACTCTCTCTAAGTATAAAAACACTTTTAAATACTCGGACAAGAATAAATGAGGTGAGTGTGACTCAGTCGATATCAGAAACACGTTATGTTATATAACATTATTTTTAATTCATCATTTTGTAGGTAACAAATTATTTAGTCCAATATTTGATATTTGTGTGTAAAAAAAACTATGATAGCTTCCCGTACAAAATTATGTTATAGTGGACACATCCCAGTCACATTATAATTACATACATATACATGTACATGTATAATTATATATATCTGCACTTACGTATGTACATGTATAGTGTACGTGTACTTGTCTTTCACAGATATTATGTATAGGATCATTGGTACATGTACATAATGATATTATAATAATACATGTACATATATGTACATGTACTTGTCTTTCACAGATATTATGTATAGGATCATTGGTACATGTACATAATGATATTATAATAATACATGTACATATATGTACATGTACTTGTCTTTCACAGATATTATGTATAGGATCATTGGTACATGTACATAATGATACTATAATAATACATGTACATATATGTACATGTAATTGTCTTTCACAGATATTATGTATAGGATCATTGGTACATAATGATGTCTCTTTGGACAAACCACCCTCTACCCCATTTCAGACAGATTTCTGTGGTATTTAATATCTACATGTATGTACATGTATACATGTACATGTATGTGCATCCATGTATCTACCTATCCTGTGTCTATCTATCTATCTTGTGTCTATCTATTTATGTATATATGTATTTCATGTGTTAGTTATTCGTAGACCTAATGATCGACACTTTCCAATGAAGTTTCAAGAGCATATGGAGAAGAAGGTATTTATTTATTAAAAACTACTAGTGTCTTCATTCTCTCTTCTAGAACATTCGTCTGGAAGTCAACTCTTCTGAACGAGGTCTTTTGGCTTTCTTTTTAGCAAAGCTGGCAAAAGTTGATCCTGATATACTAATAGTGAGTATTACTGTACACATAGTTACAAGTACATGTAGTTGACATATACATGTAAGTAACGTATTTCCCTTACTAGGGTCATAATCTCTCTAGTCAATGGCTAGATACGTTACAACATCGTCTACATGTTTGTAAAGTCCCTTCCTGGTCAAGAATTGGAAGGTTAAGAAGACAAAACATGCCAAAGGTATTTAATGATACACATATACATACAGTGTACATAGATGCATACATTGTAAGTGTACATGTACATGTGAATCCATCAAAGCAGCCTATCTACATATATCTGGGATAAATAAATAAATAAATATATATATATGTATTCACATGAACCGCTCATCTCAGGGAAGAGGTGTTACACAGAGTCTGTGTTGTGGTCGTCTGATACTTGATGTCAAGACTTCAGCTAAGGAACTCATTAGAGCTCGTAGTTATGATTTGTCAGAACTTGTAAGTTCAGTTTTAGGAAGAACATATCGTCCATGGGATGATGAAGAGGTTCTTAGTTCCTTTGGGTGAGTAGTGAGTACTATAAGTACATGTACATGTAAGTACATGTACATGTACATGTATAGTATATAGATAGTTATTAAAATATGACTTCTCTTGCATATAATTATACAAATGTACATGCATTACATTTATTATATGAGAAGTTTGGATATTCTCAGTAATCTTATTGTATTTTCAAGTAATTTCTCACAATGTATTCCAGTAATCTTACTTTGGATAGTTTCAGTAATCTTATTGTATACTGCATATTCCAGTAAATTAACTGTTCTTTTCAGTAATCTTACTTGTAAATTTTACAGGAGCTTGGATACTCTTAGTAATCTCGTTTCCCATACAATGGATGAGGCATTCTTCTCTCTGACATTAACTCATGAGTTATGTGTCCTGCCTCTTGCATACCAGATTACCTGTATAGCAGGTAATGCACTCGGACGGACATTACAAGGAGGACGATCCGAGAGAAACGAGTTCCTTTTGTTACATGCTTTCACACAGAAGGGATACATTCCTCCAGATCGTTTAGAGGGTTCACGTAAAAGTGGTGTCCCCTCTGGAGAGGAAGAGGGTGTGGTTAGTAAGCGTAATAAACCTACTTATGCGGGTGGTCTTGTTCTTGAACCAAAAGTTGGATTTTACAACAGGTGGGTATGTAGCCCCACCTATATATCATGTACATGTATTCTATTAATCCTGATTATAAATCTATCCATTTGTTATGCCTCTGTATTAGGTTAATTATCAGCTCCGCCCATCTGCCACACCCATTTTATTAGGTTAATTAGTTTGATGAATTATTGTACCTTCAAATTAATTATAAGCTATACCATTACCACACCACTTTTATTAACTCAAGTCATTAGCTCCACCCATTACCCAATTGCATTTAATTATTTACTACGCCCCTTTTATTAAGGTTAATACTTCTGTTGGATTTTAATTCGTTGTATCCATCCATAATACAAGAGTATAATATCTGTTTTACAACTGTTGACCACACCCACTGCACACCTGATGATGACTTTACCAGTCTGCAATTACCTGGTGATACACAAGCACAAGGTGAGTGAGGTCATAAGATGTCGCATGATGTCATGATTGTGATATTATAATGCGTATGTCAGAACATCACATAATGTCATGTGATGTCATAATGCATCACAATGTGTCTCATGATGTCATGATTGTGATATAATTCATCAGAACATGTCACACGATGTCATCATGTCATGTGATGTCATAATGCATCACAATGTGTCTCATGATGTCATAATGCATCACAGCATGTCATGGTGTCATAATTATGATATCATATTTTATACTAGGTATTCTTCCATCTGAAATTCGTGTTCTTGTGGAACGTCGACGACAGGTAAAACAGTTAATGAAAACAGCATCCTCTCCAGAACAATATCAACAATATGATATACGACAAAAGGCTTTGAAGTTAACTGCTAACAGTATGTACGGATGTCTAGGGTTCTCAAATTCTAGATTCTACGCTAGACCTTTAGCCGCTATAGTAACTGGTAAAGGAAGAGAGGTAATGTATACATACATGTACATGTATGTATTGTATATGTGTACATGTACATGTGTACATACATGTGTACATACATGTGTACATGTACATGTATGTATTGTATATGTGTACATGTACATGTACATGTGTACATACATGTGTACATGTACATGTAAATATACGTATTTATACATACACATGTACATACAGTGTACATACATGTACATGTATATGTATTGTATATGTGTACATATACATGTGTACATGTACACATGTATATACAGTACACCATGTAAATTTACGTACATACACATACAGTGTACATACATGTATTTGTGTGTATGTACATTGTATGTAAATTTACATGATATGTACATGTTAATGTACGTATGTATACATATCATGTAAATTTACATACATACACACAAATACATGTACATGTACGGTGTACCCAGATACACATATACGTGTACACACACACACACGTACATGCCATACATGTACATAATTGAATTATAATTATAATAATTATTACTAATAAAATATTTCAACATCTGTCCATTTGTAGGTATACATGTATTTGTATATACTGGTACATACAAATACACGTATACCTATATATCACATATAAATACTCTTTGATGAATAATTAAAATATTCATTTATAATAACCTAATTATACTTTCATTAATTAGTTGATTGTACGAAACCACAATGACACATTACATGTATATGTACATATACATGTATGTACATGTACATATACATGTACATGTAAAACACACATATCATGTACACGTACATATTCACACAAGTACACATAAGTACATACGTACATGTAATTATATTCGTGTACATGTATTTATAAATCTATAGATATTGGCACATACAAAAGATTTAGCAACGAAGGTAACGATATATTAAAAGATATGAATGGAATGTGTGTACTCCTAATGTATATATCTATCTATCTGTGTGATCTATCTATCTATCTACATGTATCTTTCTCTATCTACATGTATCTATCTATTTATCTATATGTATCTATCCATCTATCTATCTATCTATATGTATCTGTCTTTCTTTCTGTCTATCTATCCATCTACATGTATTTATCTATTTATATACCTATCTACAGGTCTATCTATATCTTTCTATCTATCTATCTATCTCTCTATCTTCCTATCCATCTATCTATCTATCCATCTACATGTATCTATCTATCTATCTATCTACATGTAGTTGGGTCTAGATGTCATATATGGTGATACAGATTCCATTATGATAGATAGTGGTACTCAAGATCTCAAAGAGGCTGACCTGTTGGCCCAGAAAGTGAAACAAGAAGTTAATAAACTATACCGTCTTCTTGAAATAGATATTGATGGGATATTTAAATGTATGCTACTACTAAAGAAGAAGAAGTAAGACTGGATGGATGGATGGATGGATGGATGGATGGATGGATGAATGGATGGATAGATGGATGGATGGATGGATGCATGGATGCATGGATGCATGGATGCATGGATGGATGGATGGATGGATGGATGGATGAATGGATGGATGGATGGATGGATGGATGAATGTATGGATGGATAGATGGATGGATGGATGGATAGATGGAGAGTATTCATTTATTTGAACAACATCTACATATACATACAATGTATATCTTGTGTAAACACGCTAAAGCCACTGGTTGTAATAATAATTAATTATAATCAAATTCTGTCTGCCTCCTAATTGGGAATTCTTCTTTGATTTAGGATTCACACATACTATATAACATCTACATATATGTATATATATACACACATGTACGTTCGTGTAAACACTCATATATATATATATATATATATATATATATATATATATATATATATATATATATGTATATAGGTGTACATACATGTATGTACACATACACGCACATGCACGTGTACGTTCATGTAAACACTCAACATATACATGTGCATGTATACTCATGTACATATACAAATACATGTACATGTATACTCATGTACATATACACATACATGTACACTCAAGTACATACACATACATATACATGTATAATCATATACATATACATACTCAGGTACACTCAATAATATTAAGCTTACTAAAAGGTGGTCTAGTTAACTAACCTAACTAACTAAAAGCACCCATTATTGGCCAATTTTCATTTTAGTTAGTTATAGTTATTACAATAGATTAGTAATTTAGTTATAATTTAGTTAACTAGAAGTCACAATACCTTACTAAAATGGGTAGTTATAGTTATAGTTAACTAAAACTACAACTAAAACTAAAACCCCAAGCTATTGTGACTTTTAGTTAACTAAACTATAACTAAATTACAGGTCTACTGTAATAACTGCAACTAACAACATGCTTATGGACATACATGTACATGTAAACTTATATACACATGTACATGTACATTGTGTACATGTACATATACACATGTACATGTACATTGTGTACATGTACATATACACATGTACTCTGTATCATACTGTATATGTACATGTATGTATATCTATGTATAATGTATAGACATTATTGTTATGCAAATAATAAACACTCCCAGTCCATTAGCGTTTGGATCTTTGGGTTGGACAACGAGTTAGGGAGGTTATCTGGGTGTGAAACACTAATTGGTTATAATGTGTATTGCATGTGGTGTTTTGAGGTAAATAACTTTATACCACAAAGAGAACTTCAAAGAAAGAGATGGTTAACCACTGAGAATATAATTGAATATTATTTATAATTCTCTTTTTAGATATGCAGCAATTTCGCTGATAAAGAAAGAAGGTTAATACTTGCATGTACACATGTATATGTACATATACACATACAAGTACATACTACATACATGTATATATGTACACATACATGTACATACATACATGTACATACACATATACACATAATGATACACATACAAGTACATACTACATACATGTATATATGTACACATACATACATACATACACATATACACATAATGATATACTTACAAGTACATACTACATACATGTATATATGTACACATACATACATACATACACATATACACATAATGATATACTTACAAGTACATACTACATACATGTATATATGTACACATACATACATACATACACATATACACATAATGATATACTTACAAGTACATACTACATACATGTATATATGTACACATACATACATACATACACATATACACATAATGATATACTTACAAGTACATACTACATACATGTATATATGTACACATACATACATACATACACATATACACATAATGATACACATACAAGTACATACTACATACATGTATATATGTACACATACATACATACATACACATATACACATAATTATACACTTACAAGTACATACTACATACATGTATATATGTACACATACATACATACATACACATATACACATAATGATACACATACAAGTACATACTACATACAAGTATATACATGTATGTACATACATGTACACATACATACATACACATATATACACATAACTATACATACATGTATATAAACATACAGATATCCACACACACATATAGAAAAAGAGAAGATTAATACTTACATGTACATGTATATATGTACACACATGTACACATACAAACACATATATGTACATGTACATGTATATATGTAGTTTTTTATGTACACACATTTACATATACAAACACATATACATGTACATGTACACACACATAACATATACATGTACATGTATTTTTAGGTGTTTTAACTGAACACAAGGAGCTAAAGGGTCTTGATATTGTTCGTAGGGATTGGTGTGATTTAGCAAAAAGAGCAGGAAAGTAAGTGTCAGTTAGTACGTATATTCATATATTAATCATTATATCTTTACAGTTATGTTCTTGATCAAATTCTTTCTGGTAAAGATTATGATTCACTGATTGAGACTGTGCAGACATTCTTATCAAAATGTATGTTACTGTCCCTCATAATGTGACATCTCCTCCCTCCCTCCCTCCATTATTAAATTTTATTTTTCTCTAGTGTCTGGTGAAGTGAGAAACAATGAAGCAGACATACAAGAATTTGTCATTACTAAAGTGAATGTTTACTTTATAATAGTATAGTAACAGTACTATATACATGTGCAATAAAGGTTACCATGACAACCATATATAAAGAAAGAACTGTTTGTAATTATACAGCTCAAAACTTCGTTATTCATTTTTCAAACCAATACACTCCAATAGACCAATGTACTCTAATAAACTAATACACACCATAAACCAATATACCCAAATAAATGCACTTTAATGAACCAATATGCTCCAATATACAGATGTCCACTATAGTACATATACATGTACATGTACAAGTAGATGTACTCCAGATCCACTATTATCACCATAGTACATATACATGTACATGTACAAGTAGATGTACTCCAGATCCACTATCACCATATGATAACTTTTATTTCCTCTCCTCCTTTATATCTTCTCTTCCTAGGCACTCACAAAGCTTCCTAAAGATTATCCGGATAAGAAAAGTCTTCCTCATGTGCAGGTAGCAATGAGAATGATCAGTAGAAATCAACATGTACAGCCTGGTGATGTAATACCATACGTTATTTGTGAGGTGTGTGTGTACATACATGTACATGTATGTATGTATGTATGTATGTATGTATGTATGTATGTATGTACATGTATGTTGTATGTATGTACATGTACATGTACATGTATGTACATGTATGTAATATGTATGTATGTATGTATATATGTATATATGCATGTACATGTACATGTATGTATGTAGTATGTACATGTATGTACATGTATGTATGTATAATTTCTATAGTATCATGTATGCATGTGCATGTATGTATGTATGTATGTATGTATTTATATATTTATGTGTGTACATGTATATATATATATACAATGGATAAATAATAGAGTGAAGAAGCTGGGCAGTCGCAAGCACAAAGGTCATTTCATCCAAATGAAGTTGCTAGGCAACAGCTAAAAGTAGACTTTCAATATTATCTACAACATCAGGTTAGTTGCTTAGCAACCGACCACACACATCCAAGATGAAATTTGTAATATAGGTCCATGCTGTAGTATCTCGTCTCTGTGCACCAATTCAAGGTCTTGAGCCCGCAGAATTAGCACGTTGGTTAGGTTTAGATCCCTCGCTATATTCCAGAAGAACAGAGACTCAAGATGAACAGACTAAAGCGACTTCTCTTTTACCAGGGGGTGTGGTTATGGATAATGCTGATCCATTGAAGGTTCAGTGTCTGAAATCTGATTGCACTAACTTCACCGAATTAACTGTAAGAGAATTATGTAAAATAATTCTTCCTTTTATGTACTCAACTAGTCTGTGATTTTGTATAAAGAGAACTAAATTTAATAATTATGTGAAAAGATATGTAAGTGTTCTCCATTTTAGTGAACTACAGCTCTTAATCTAAACTCTTTTTAGTAAGCCTAAAATTAATCAAATATAACATGATAATAGTGATTCTATAACTAAAAGTAGTCATTAATGTACAACACAACATGATGCATCCATCCATCCATTCATCCATCCATCCATTCAACCAATCCGACCATCCATCCACTTGCTCATTCATGCATCCATCCATCCATCCGTCCATCTATCCATCCATCCACCCATTCATCCTTCCATCCATCGATCTATCCACCCACCCATCCATCCACCCACCCACCCATTCATCCTTCCATCCATCCATCCATCTATCCATCCATCCACCCATTCATCCTTCCATCCATCGATCTATCCACCCACCCATCCATCCACCCACCTATTCATCCTTCCATCCATCTATCCATCCACCCACCCATTCATCCATGCATCCATCCAGCTATCCATCCACCCATTCATTCATTCATTCATCCATCCATCCATCTATCCATCCACTCACCCATTCATCCATTATTCACTGAGCCTCAAAATATCCACCATTCCATACATACATGTACATGTACATGTACTATAGAAACCTTATAAACTAAACTAGTGGGTTTGTTAATTACATAACTAAAGAATTTGTTAATAATCTATTTTTGATAAGCAATACAAACCTAACTCAATTAAAATACGTTTAGTACACATACATAATTATAATTATATTACAATTGTTATCAATATTGCTTTGACAATAATCTAATCATTATTTTATAGTATTCATTGATGTGGTGCTATAGGTAGGAGTGAATGATATAATAATGATTTTAATTGAGCAAAAATTGCATCATATTATATAATGCTATATTGTTATGTCTGTGTATATATCCATAAACGAACTAATTTTAAGAATTGTAATGAATAGATTTAGTTAATTAATTAATACCATGCTTACTAAAAGAAATTTAGTTATAGTTATAGTTAACTCACAATACCTTACTAAAAGAGGTTTAGTTATAGTTAACTCACAATACCTTACTAAAAGAGGTTTTAGTTATAGTTAACTCACAATACCTTACTAAAAGAGGTTTAGTTATAGTTAACTCACAATACCTTACTAAAAGAGGTTTTAGTTATAGTTAACTCACAATACCTTACTAAAAGAGGTTTTAGTTATAGTTAACTCACAATACCTTACTAAAAGAGGTTTTAGTTATAGTTAACTCACAATACCTTACTAAAAGAGGTTTAGTTATAGTTAACTCACAATACCCTACTAAAAGAGGTTTAGTTATAGTTAACTCACAATACCTTACTAAAAGAGGTTTAGTTATAGTTATAGTTAACTCACAATACCTTACTAAAAGAGGTTTAGTTATAGTTAACTCACAATACCTTACTAAAAGAGGTTTTAGTTATAGTTAACTCACAATACCTTACTAAAAGAGGTTTAGTTATAGTTAACTCACAATACCTTACTAAAAGAGGTTTTAGTTATAGTTAACTCACAATACCTTACTAAAAGAGGTTTTAGTTATAGTTAACTCACAATACCTTACTAAAAGAGGTTTAGTTATAGTTAACTCACAATACCTTACTAAAAGAGGTTTTAGTTATAGTTAACTCACAATACCTTACTAAAAGAGGTTTTAGTTATAGTTAACTCACAATACCTTACTAAAAGAGGTTTTAGTTATAGTTAACTCACAATACCTTACTAAAAGAGGTTTAGTTATAGTTAACTCACAATACCTTACTAAAAGAGGTTTTAGTTATAGTTAACTCACAATACCTTACTAAAAGAGGTTTAGTTATAGTTAACTCACAATACCTTACTAAAAGAGGTTATAGTTATAGTTAACTCACAATACCTTACTAAAAGAGGTTTAGTTATAGTTAACTCACAATACCTTACTAAAAGAGGTTTAGTTATAGTTAACTCACAATACCTTACTAAAAGAGGTTTTAGTTATAGTTAACTCACAGTACCTTACTAAAAGAGGTTTAGTTATAGTTAACTCACAATACCTTACTAAAAGAGGTTTTAGTTATAGTTAACTCACAATACCTTACTAAAAGAGGTTTAGTTATAGTTATAGTTAACTCACAATACCTTACTAAAAGAGGTTTAGTTATAGTTATAGTTAACTCACAATACCTTACTAAAAGAGGTTTAGTTATAGTTATAGTTAACTCACAATACCTTACTAAAAGAGGTTTAGTTATAGTTATAGTTAACTCACAATACCTTACTAAAAGAGGTTTAGTTATAGTTATAGTTAACTCACAATACCTTACTAAAAGAGGTTTAGTTATAGTTATAGTTAACTCACAATACCTTACTAAAAGAGGTTTAGTTATAGTTATAGTTAACTCACAATACCTTACTAAAAGAGGTTTTAGTTATAGTTAACTCACAATACCTTACTAAAAGAGGTTTAGTTATAGTTATAGTTAACTCACAATACCTTACTAAAAGAGGTTTTAGTTATAGTTAACTCACAATACCTTACTAAAAGAGGTTTAGTTATAGTTAACTGTTAAACCCATTATACATACACTAAGCTACATTGTAACAGTTGCATACAACACCTCCTCTTTGATCTTACATGCAATGCTCTTGTTGCAATGTTGCCCAGTGTGGTGAAGTTAACAACACAATATACATGTTTGAATACCTATAACTATTGCCTAGAGGCACATCAATGGACAGAAGGGTTTCAGAACCACATGTTTTAGTTAAAATTCAATTTACAATTTACAGTGATTGTTTACAAACACTATATGTGTGGCTTATTCATAAATGAGATATATTTGTACTCAGGCTCTCATTCCAATAATCCCAAACACTGAATTCATCTAGATTAATAAAGAAAGTCTCATTCCAATAACCCTATACTCGGAATTCGTCTACATTAATATACTGAAATAAAAAGTCTCATTCCAATAATCCCATATCCTACATTAGTAACAAAAAGTCTCAGTCCAATAATCTCAAACCCTAGATTAGTAATATAAAGTCTCAGTCCAATAATCCCAAACCCTAGATTAGTAATATAAAGTCTCAGTCCAATAATCCCAAACCCTAGATTAGTAATATAAAGTCGCAGTCCAATAATCCCAAACCTTGAATTCATTATTATTTGATTCCCAGCTTTTTATAATTAACATCATCATCATTATTATTATTATTATTATTATTATTATTATTATCATTAGGGTACAGGACCATTCTCATGTACAGTGTGTAACACTCCTCTTCCTGTCTCTCATATTCGCTCCTCTCTAATTATTGCACTTCGATATTATGTGTCAAAATATTATCGGGTAATTAACAGACAGACAGATAGACAAATAAATTAACAATTAACATTGTTATACTAATTGAATTTAATTTTATGATTTGTATACACCTGTTACTATAATTCAGTATTACATGTACATGTATCTTACATGTACATGTATCTTATAATAGAATATTACATGTACATGTATCTTATAACAATAGAAAAGTACATGTACATGTATCTTATAACAATAGAAAAGTACATGTACATGTGTCTTATAACAATAGAAAAGTACATGTACATGTATCTCATATAATAGAAGAGTACATGTACATGTGTCTTATAACAACAGAAGATTACATGTACATGTATCTTATAACAATAGAAAAGTACATGTACATGTATCTCATATAAAGAGTACATGTACATATATCTTATAACAGTAGAAAAGTACATGTACATGTATCTTATAACAACAGAAGATTACATGTACATGTATCATAACAACAGAAGATTACATATACATGTATTGTGATATGATTATACATTTCATATTAACTTAATTAACATGGGTGGATAATTGAGTGTTAATAATTGGACTGGGGAGTGTGAGTGTGTTTGTATAACATGCCTTTGATCTGATTAGTAGGAATTCTAACTAACATAAATACTATTGAATCTGATTTAATAGTAACTTAATTAACATTGTGTCATGCTTTGTTAATTAGTACGAAATATGTGTGTGTCTCTTTGTGTGTCAGATTCAGTGTATATGTGTGTGTGTATCAGAGTGTGTATATGTGTCTGTTTGTGTCAGAGTGTGTCTGTCTGTGTCAAAGTATGTCTGTGTGCACCAGAGTGTGTCATTAGACTGTTAGTATATACTTGTGTATATTAATAATGATGTAATCAACACTCACCAAGCTCTGGAGTTCTAATGTACTACAGTATGATAATAATATTTGTATTACTTATAATCTAGGGTACAATGATTTGTGATGATGGACACAAAACAATATCAACACCTTTGAATCTTCAGTGCCGTACTTGTGCGAAAAAGCTAAAAGAAGAGGTATATACATTAATTGATGGGTGTGGTATATATGGCTATGAATATAATTACACTACAAATGCATTGATTATTACAAGTTCAAGATATCAACTGTTTATTATTTCTATTGAGTTTATATTGGTCTGAAATGTACTGTTCCTACAACTACATGTACATATTTTGTACATTGGTAACCAATGGTAACCAATGGTAACTATGGATATTCTTTTCTTACACGTGTATACAGATGTGGGTGGGTGGGTGTGTGGACAATTTGTATAAGATGTTCACATTTGAATGTCATGTGATATTGTTATATCATGATGTATATACCTTGTCTTTATTTCAATAGTATTCCAGTGGCTCCCTTTATGCTCAACTTCTCTATTTTAAGAACTTCTTTTCAGGTATAAAATCTGTATGTATGTATGTATGTATGTCTGTATGTATATATTATGTATGTATGTATGTATGTAGGTATGTATATATGTATGTATAATATGTATGTATGTATGTACGTATGTATGTATATATATATAATTATTATGTATAATATGTATGTATGTATGTATGTATGTATGTATGTATGTATGTATGTATGTATATATATATATATGTATGTGTGTACATGTATATATCTACATATTTGATTATATATTTAGATTTCGAAATTTTCACTTTAAAAGTTTTGTAGCTCAATGAATATTCATAAATACCAAGTACACCTCACAAAAATGTTTTTATATTTTTTTCTACCATGACAATCTGTGAAAATCTCATCCTATTTGTCTTGCCTGTTTGTTTTTATTCTTGTCATGTGACTCTCATGTGATGTAGGTGTAGTAGACCCGGAATACAGAAGTCTTGAAACACTAGTAAAGGCTCAACTGGATCAGAATGCATACACAAACGTTTCTCTAGGGTTTCTATTTCCAAAACTAAGAGATTAATGATTCTTATCACATGGAGATCACATTTACATCATGTGACTATCACATTAAATAATCGTACTTATTTAATTACTTTTCTGTACAAAAGAAAATTTTATTATACAAAAAATGAAATAATAAAATAAAATCGAAATGTGCGTAATCATTAGCGCTAATAAGAGAAGTGTTTTTGTGATAACTTAGTTATGTACATGATTATGTCAATATGTCCAAACTGGTACTGTATATACGGTTTGGGAATGAGGATGGGTTCAGTGTCACTATGTCCAATAGGTATGGGAATGGGGGTGGATTCAGACTGTTCCTGTACGTCCAATGTAAATAGTTAATTAGAATACGCGTAGAGTTTAGATTTTCGTTGTCCGATGTGGAATTGTGTGTGTAGTTGATGTGTCTTGCAGAGAGTAGTAAGGGATTTGGTCTGTCAATAGGATGTGGCAGATGGAGGATTGAATGTCATGGTTTTAAGAAGTGGTGACTGGTAACTGTACTGTTATAACTGGTAGAGAACCACCAACATTAGTACCAGCATTGGATGGTATTTGAGCCAAAGAAAACGGAGTGAGAATTTGAGGAAGTGTGCCAACCCTACCTCCTGTTAACCCGAGAGTGGTTAACTGTGGTGAAGTCTGTAACATTTGTAATCTTGTTAAATTTTGTGTGAGTCCTGTCGTAGGGAGAGTGGCTAATTGAGGTTGTAAAACCACACCCCCTGTGGGTAATGCAGTCTGTATGTATGTAATAGGTGACGATAACAATGTCTGCCAGTTAGTTTGGTCACCTGTAATTAATTGCGTCATAGGAAGTGTGACACTGGTCGTTGAATCCCCTGTAGCTGTAGGACTAACTTCACTTGCTAATGTGTCACTTGAGGATGAAAGCGAAGTAGATGGGTTGAGTGTTACTGCAGTCATAGATGGTACAGCATCGGGTTGGTTCTGTTGTGTTGGTGACGTAGCAGTCTGTGATTGACTATGTTTTTCCTTCTTCCGCCATTTTGCTCTCCTATTTTGAAACCAGACCTATGAAATTATAATAACAAAAGAATTGAATATTAGTGTAACTATCCAATGTATGGCGGCTACAATATGGTTTTATGCTAATTGGTTCAAAGTGAAGGATTCTGTGACAAATCACATAATTATGAAAAAGAATTATGTACTAAACCAAATAACACCTGCCAAGTATAAAAATAGATTAAAAGAAATACTTAGTACCTATCTATTAGTGTTGTTTTAGTTAACTACGACTAAAAGGTGTCTCTTAGTAAGGTATTTTGACTTTTAGTTAATGAAACTATAACTTATTTACAAGTCTACTGCATGGTAACTCATAGTATAACTAAAAATAGATTAACAGAATACTTAGTACCTGTCTATTAGTGTTGTTTTAGTTAACTATGACTAAAAGGTGTCTCTTAGTAAGGTATTTTGACTTTTAGTTAATGAAACTATAACTTATTTACAAGTCTACTGCATGGTAACTCATAGTATAACTAAAAATAGATTAACAGAATACTTAGTACCTGTCTATTAGTGTTGTTTTAGTTAACTATGACTAAAAGGTGTCTCTTAGTAAGGTATTTTGACTTTTAGTTAATGAAACTATAACTTATTTACAAGTCTACTGCATGGTAACTCATAGTATAACAAATAAAATAAAAATTGGTTCCTTTTAAACGTTTAGTAAGCCTATTATTTTAGTTAACTAAAAGTTTGAAAAACTAGGTTTACTATAACCAAAAGTGGATGCTATTGTCATACTAAAACAACACTACTATGTATATATACATATATATATATATTATATATATTTCAATAAAAATGATACGTAGAAGATATAGGGATGTCAAAACATTATTTCTGATTAGCTAAGCTATATACACATTTTTCACTTTTTTGATTTGAAATGTGAAGTCAGCTCAGTATGATATGTGGCTTGTTTTCTGCAACATACTAACATGTAATGTTATTGCACTAAATTACTTCTCAATTTTAAGAGCCATAGCTCTAGGTCAAAGATAATCTATTTTAAAATAGTTCCAATTGTAGTTCCAATTTCCTATTGTTCATCTAATTGGAGATCAGAGAAAGTTCTTACAAAAAAAACAATCTTGCCAACTTTGTGATCAGAAAATACATCTATTGCCCAAGACAATAGGAATAGTATTCAATCATCACTTGGTCTAAATCCAGCAACAAGAATGCATAACTTTATCCAAGGCAAAGGGAATGGCATGCTATTATCACTGAGTATACCAGTAACAAGCCTGTTTATAATGGTATTATAGATGCAGAACTGCAGACTAACAAAGGCATGCAGTAACTCTATTAAAATCTTATGATCTATAGTATCAGTAATAGTATATACTTTCACGAACATTATGTCTCGTGGTAATTCTATCTACACACAATCTTATAATCTATATTATTAATAGCATTATACATTCAAGAACAAAAAGGCATGCAGTAACATAATCTATACTTAGACTGTAGATCATAAGATTGTACTAGTAATAACATCATATACTTAAAGTGTCTTGTGCAGTAACCTAATATACTTACAATCTTGTAATCTATAATTTATCTATTATTCTTTCAAAAACAATACGGCATGATCTTCTTACAATCTTAGGATCATAAGATTGTATAGTATCAATCAGTAATAGTATGATATTTTCAAGAACTAGAGTGTCTAGAAAGGCATGCAGTAACTTCATATATACACAGTCTAGCATCAATATTAACAGAACAAGAGCATCTAGAATGGCATGTAGTAACTTAATCTACTTACAATCCTACAGTCTAGCATTAGTAATGGCATTAAGAGCAGGAGTGTCTAGAAAGGCATGCAGTAACTTTATATATATATTTACAATCTCATCAATATTTATAGTGGAACAACAGTGTCTAGAATGGCATAGTGTCAATTCATTAGCAATAGCTTCATACATGCGCTTTAGAAGCAACTTTTTGGAATCAGTTTGCAGACTTTTGCGAAAGCAATACTAAATGCAAAGAGACACACACACACACACACACAAAGAGTTTGTAAATATTTTTTAGCTTTGCATCAGTCAGTATCACTTTGGAATGAATATTTAATAAACCATAGCCTGGCTGGGAAGACGTATTTGGACTATCAACAGTTATATAATATTATAAGTAATAATTACCTGCACTCTAGCCTCAGTCAAATCTACTCGATTTGCTAAATCCTCTCTAGTGAACACGTCAGGATAATGTGTTCGTTCAAACACATTTTCAAGTTCTCGAAGCTGGTAACTAGTGAATGTCGTTCTGTATCGTCTCTTTTTCTTGGCTATAGTTTCATATCTCGGAGAACCTATTTCAAAATAATTTCATACCAGCTCAACACTGAAATGAATAACTCACCTGTGCATTCATCTTTTTTACCTTGTTCTTGTGTAAAAACTAATGATGTATTACTGCTAGCACCATCAGTAGTATTACTAGTTGATGGAGAAGGGGTTCTACTTCTGACAGGGGAAATAGGAGACTGGTAATGGGATCTTTTCGTATGCTGATAGTTTTCTTTCTCTTTCATGTCAACAGAGGAGGTAGGTAGCATTGCTATAACTTCGCTCATCACACAAACCATTCAATATTTAAAGGAATATGCAGGCTCGAGTTAGAGGCTAGCAAAGAGAAACGAAATGCAATTCAGAGAGGTGGTCACAATTTTTCGGAGGGTTGTTATATATCTAATTCTTGCTTTATGGTCGTGAAAATATGCGTTGTTTATGTAATGCAGACGGTGTTAAGTGTCATTGATTGGCAATCGATGATTAAACATACTTCGGCTTCTTTGATGGCTAATTGAATCGACACTGTTTTAATTCTTTTTAGCTCGAGGGCAGTTAATTACATAGTTTATTAAAATTGTCTGTCTGTGGTGTGTGGCGCCCACCTCGCACTAAGTGTGTACAAGCTTACAATAAAACCGCATAACACAAAGTTAATTACACAGAACTAATTAAATATTATACACTTTGAATTGCTGATAATTATACAAGCATGCCATTTCTGTAATTCAATTTTTGTTCTAGCAATTATTGAAGCGAAGCCATGCATTCACAAACAAAATACGCATCAAAGGCTGCATAATTGATTCTATTATCCTATGTATATATGTATTGACTATAACAATCATTTATACTACTGTAGTGTGAAAAGTGACAGGTGGTATTTCGTAATCAGATTTATAAATGTAACAATTATTAAAGTGTTTACACAAATGATAATAAAACATAATAATAATATATTAACAAAATGCATCAAACGGCTAAAGAAAAATTAGGATGGAATGCAATAATTAAAACACTTTCATGATAGTATTGTGTGGAGAAACTTAAGAGATGTTGCCATAGCAACCATATACATATATGAGAGAAAATACATACAGATATACATACATATACACATCTACACAGTTACAATATATCAATAGTTTTGACATCAGTTGGTATTAGAATTTGAAACCACCTCCGGGAACATTAGTAGAAGTGAATTGATACCCTTGCCCAGCTTGCTGTGGTACTAATAACGAGTCTTCGTCATCCTATAAGAGACACATTAAAAATACCATAATATTTGTACATGTGTTACCATAGTAACCAAAATATATAACAGTTACCATGGTAATGGATAGCTGTGAAATTTGATTGATTCAAGAGGAGTAATTACATATTTATATAATGACAGTTTTATAGTAAATTGAATATGACACTCACTATTTCAGATGATCTATCAGCTGATTTAATTAACCAATCAGATTGATTTATACCAGGTTAATAAAGTTCCAAGAGATGTATAATTATTATTTTTTTGACCAATCAGATTGCTTAAATTTCATTCGAGACATACACATAATAATGTTTATCTAATGTATCAAATCAAAATTCAGTTATGTGATTGGTCAATATCACTTTAGTCTTGGTTGCTATGTAACACCTCACGGTTGCTATGTAGCACTATAGGCCTGCGCACTCTATGTATAAATCAGCACAGCAACCTTGACCTCACTAATTATTATAATAATTATAATCATAAATTATATTATAATATCCATGACAACCAATAGAATATGCAGGTGGTATAAACCTCATCATAAGATACAACTATATAAACCAAGTCTGGCGGTATTTGTGATCCAAATTATGAAAGCCACACTTGTGGTACACATACACATGTAATAAAATACTTACATTTAAAATTCTCACTATTCAGTACATGTTTATACCAATCAAACGAAATTTAGTATCCAGGAAGCAGTGTTTTTAATAAGCTTATATGGTGCACCATTGGCCCAAAGAGCTTCTTATTTGGCACTGCACAGTTCTCTTTTTGAGCACGTGGCACAGTTAATTATGATTATATTGTCACTAACAGCATTAACTCTTTGTTAATTGGCTCAAGATGTATTCCCAATGGTACACACACTAACCATTGTTGAGCCAATTTGGCCTATGCTTCAAAAGGTTTAAAAAAACTCTGCCGGGAAGATCGGTAAATGCTCCTCTTAGATACAAAACTTAATTGGCTTCCTGTATAAAATGGCTGAATAGTGAGTATTACATTTATCCAAATTATTAAGCACCACAAGCATGGTTTCCTCAAATTGGGTCACGTATACCAGATACCTCATTTGCTGATATTCAGAGCCTTACATGCTAAACATTATACTACATGTACATAAATCTCCATAGCGTGTAGCATACCAGTATTTACACCTTCTAATCACGCCAAGTATTGCATGCATGTAATATTATAATGTAACTAACAGTTACATCAAAGATACCAGCAGATTATACACAAGCCATATACACACAACCTCGGCTGGTTACATAACCACATTTGGATATTCCTAAGCTTGTATAATTGAGTTGTAAATTGAGAAGAAACAGAATGAAATAAGAGTGTGTATAGTAATCACACAGGTTTTAAAGATATAGATGACTTCCATCATGTTTCATGTGTCTGTTAGTTAATATAAAGATACCAGTGTTGTTTTAGTTTGACAAAAATAACTATTTTTAGTTATAGTTATAGTATGCCTGGTTTATCAAACTATTAGTTTAGTTATAGTTTAATTAACTAAAGTAATATTAGGCTTACTAAAAGGGTTTTAGTTTTAGTTAACTAACTAAAAGTGCCCATTATTGACCAATTTTCATTTTATTTAGTTATAATTAAAAGATTAAATGCCTTACTAAAAAGTGTGTAGTTATAGTTAACATATGAAACTAAATTAATTACCATATGCCATTTGTAAATATCATTTAACAAGGTGCAATATCTCTGATCAATTTCATATCCCTGTATATACAAGGTTCTGTAATACCAAAAATCACAATTCTTATGTTTACAACACACTTTAAATACAATTAGAAATGGTATACCTTAATTGGATTAAGCATTAATCTCTTTAATGTGACTGCTATTAGTTGTACCTTTGAAGTGGTATTATCATAGCCAAGTGATAACACAGAGTGTACACAAACCTTAACTACTATAGTAATACTATTAGTCACAAAGCAACTCAGCAAGTTATTAATTATATTTGATTCTCAAGTTACTGATTAGTATTGTTATATATAGTAAGATATTACTATAACTAGTGAGGTATTGTGAGTTAACTATAACTATAACTAAACCTCTTTTAGTAAGGTATTGTGAGTTAACTATAACTATAACTAAACCTCTTTTAGTAAGGTATTGTGAGTTAACTATAACTATAACTAAAACATCTTTTAAAGGTATTGTGAGTTAACTATAACTATAACTAAACCTCTTTTAGTAAGGTATTGTGAGTTAACTATAACTATAACTAAAACCTCTGTGAGTTAACTATAACTAAACCTCTTTTAGTAAGGTACATGTATTGCGAGTTAACTATAACTAAAATAGAGAGAGAGAGGGAGAGAAGGAGAGAGACTTAAACAGCTAACCTCTCCTTGAAAATAATTTTCAATTAATGAATATGCTAATTTATAAATTTCTATATTTTCATGAGATTGTAAAGCCTCTATCTTCTCTACTCCATTAGCTGCTTCAATAGCTTCACAGATAATCTTTGCTTGAGGTCCAGCCATTTTTAAGATATTTCCCAGTCCATCCAATATAACTTGAACTACTAATGGGTCTGGTGCTGCTAGCATGTTACACATTGGTCCTATACATTGCTCTTGTACAACATAACTTACCTACAAAATGGGATAGATAGATAGATAGATACATGTACATGTACATAGATGGATAAAGGAATAGATAGATACATACATACATGTACATAGATAGATAAAGGAATAGATACATACATACATGTACATAGATAGATAAAGGAATAGATAGATAGATAGATACATGTACATAGATGGATAAAGGAATAGATAGATAGATATATACATGTACATAGATAGATAAAGGAATAGATAGATAGATAGATAAAGGAATAGATAGATACATACATACATGTACATAGATGGATAAAGGAATAGATAGATAGATACATATATGTACATAGATGGATAAAGGAATAGATAGATAGATACATACATGTACATGTAGATGGATAAAGGAATAGATAGATAGATAGATAAAGGAATAGATAGATAGATAGATAAAGGAATAGATAGATACATAGATACATGTACATAGATGGATAAAGGAATAGATAGATAGATACATACATGTACATGTAGATGGATAAAGGAATAGATAGATAGATACATACATGTACATGTAGATGGATAAAGGAATAGATAGATAGATACATACATGTACATAGATAGATAAAGGAATAGATAGATAGATACATACATGTACATAGATGGATAAAGGAATAGATAGATAGATAGATACATGTACATAGATGGATAAAGGAATAGATAGATAGATACATACATGTACATAGATAGATAAAGGAATAGATAGATAGATACATACATGTACATAGATGGATAAAGGAATAGATAGATAGATACATACATGTACATGTAGATGGATAAAGGAATAGATAGATAGATACATACATGTACATGTAGATGGATAAAGGAATAGATAGATAGATATATACATGTACATAGATAGATAAAGGAATAGATAGATAGATAGATAAAGGAATAGATAGATAGATACATACATACATAAATACATACCTATATATATATATATATATATATATACATACATACAATGTACATACATAAATACATACATATATTAACAGATAAAAAGAAGGTTACCTACCTGTTCTACACTACCACCTACAGTTAAGTTACTAACAGCCCAAGCTGCTTCTTTTTGAGTTTTAAAATCTCCATGAACAAGAATTTGTATCAATGGAGGTATTAAATGAGCATCTATTACCATTTGTACCTGCTGTTGATTTCCAGCAGTAATATTTGATAGGGTCCATACAGCTTCCTGTAGAGTGGTTGGGATGAATGGATGGGTTAATGGATCAATGGATGGATTAAGTGTTAGGTTAATGGATCAATGACTGGATTAAGTGTCAGGTTAATGGATCAATGACTGGATTAAGTGTCAGGTTAATGGATCAATGGATGGATTAAGTGTTAGGTTAATGGATCATTGGATAGTTAAGTGTTAGGTTAATGGATCAATTGATGGATTAAGTGTTAGGTTAATGGATCAATGAATGAATTAAGTGTTAGGTTAATGGATCAATGGATGGATTAAGTGTTAGGTTAATGGATCATTGGATGGTTAAGTGTTAGGTTAATGGATCAATTGATGGATTAATGGATGGGTTAATGGATCAATGAATGGATTAAGTGTTAGGTTAATGGATCAATGAATGGATTAAGTGTTAGGTTAATGGATCAATTGATGGATTAAGTGTTAGGTTAATGGATCAATGGAGGGATTAAGTGTTAGTTTAATGGATTAAGTGTTAGGTTAATGGATCAATTGATGGATTAAGTGTTAGGTTAATGGATGAATGGAGGGATTAAGTGTTAGTTTAATGGATTAAGTGTTAGGTTAATGGATCAATTGATGGATTAAGTGTTAGGTTAGGACCATGAATAGATAGATAGATAGATAGACTCACTCTAACAATTGACGGTTTAGGATGATGTAATAGATTATTCAGATGTAATAGTATTCCATTATCCAACACAACTTGTGTTTGTTCATCAGTCCCAGTGACAATATTACCAAGTGTTCTTAATGCAGGCATCTACATCAAAGAATATTGTAACCATGGTGATATGATATCACATGATGATGTACTATTCTATAAAACTTAAAAGACTATGATCTTATTCTCATGTGATAATGTAACCATGGTAACCATAGTAATCATAACAATGATTATTAATCCATTAATATGACAAATGATAATGACAGCTTAATTAAACAACTCCATGCATCCATCCATCCATCAATCCATCCATCCATTTATCCAGTATCCACCTATCCATCCATCCATCCATTCATTCATCCGCTCATCTGCTCATCCATCCATCCATCTATCCATCTATCCATCTATCCATCTATCCATCCATCCATCCATCCATCCATACTTACCACAATTTTATTTTCATTCATACCAAGTAAAGGTATTAATTTAGGTACCACTCCTGATAGAATTACAGCCTATAGACAAATGTCACATGACTTAACACACACTTGTTACATGATGATTGGCTGTCACATATGAACAATTAGTAAAATGACATGACCACATACAGTGTACATCACTCCTGAAAGAATTACAGCTTGTAGACAAATGTCACATGACTAACACACACTTGTTACATAATTTATAAATGGGTTTCCCATTTTACGAACTATCACATGACTACCATGTGAATGCCACCACATACGAACAACTACATGTATACACACAGATAGTACAATCATATGACCACGCATGATAATCACATGACTATCAGATACATGTACTGTATCCACGATCACATGACCACATGATAAATACATGACTATCAGCTCTAAAGTACATACAAATTGACATATAGTACAATCACATTATAAACATGTGACTATCAGCTCTATAGCATATATACATATAGTGTAATCACATGATAAACATGTGACTATCAGCTCTATAGTATATATATATATATAGTGTAATCACATGATAAACATGTGACTATCAGCTCTATAGCATATATACATATAGTGTAATCACATGATAAACATGACAATGAATTATAATAATACACATATACCAACATAATAATCACATGACTATCACCAGACCTGTATCTGTGCCGTAGTCCCATCAGCTAGAAATGACAACGCCCAGCAAGCATCCACTTGCACATCTAAAGAACTATGCTGTACTAATTGTACTAGAGCTGGTAATGTCTGGAGAAGGGATTAAAATATTAGACCACACCCACCAGATATGACATCATAATGACTTACCGCCACAACAGACTCAAAAGGAGGAGGTGGGTTTTTATTACGACATAAGTTTGATATTGTCCATGTGACATTTTGTAGTAAACTAGCCTAAAACAAGAAAAACAGGTTTATAAATGAGATAGTCAGTACAGTTGTCCAGCAAAATACTTTAGAAAAATACTCTATTCTCTGCTATTCGGCCATTTTTTCCTGGAAGCCAACTAAATGTGGTATCTAGGAGGAGGAGCATTAACAGGTCTTCATGGATACCAAATTTCATTGGCTTCCTGCACAAAATGGCCGAATAGCGAGTATTGGAAGGTAAGCATTTGTTCAAAATTATTACACGCCATAAGTGAGGCTTTGGATAGTAAATGCACAGAAAGATGAAGTGGCAATGTAAAATGATGAACAAGTCTATTCACATGATATGATGACTTTATATGTACTATAGTATATAGTTTAATGTCATAAGGTTAATACATGATTATACTGTAACTCAATAACTTATATGTACTATAGTGTATAGTTTAAATGTCATAAGGTTAATACATGATTATACTGTAACTCAATAATGAAGCAATGGATTGAAATTTGACATAGACAAAAAAGAACAGGAAGGATAATTATATGAAAATGGTGCAAGTAAAGAGATTGCTGGTTCCTTCCAAACTAAAACTATTTGAGGTCATGATGAACTGAACAAGAATAGACAATCACAAATATTAATAAAGATCTCACTGGAGTTGAGTCATTGACAAATCTTAACAGAGGTTGGATGATGCCAGCATTGATAACAAAGTCTCTACACTCCGGTCCGTCCCCTGTGATATTACCAAGAGCCCAAACAGCTTGCTCACAAACATTGAGATGCTCTGATGATAGTAACATTATTAATATCGGAACTGCTCCTATAAAAAGAGATAAATGTTTTAAAACCAATACAGTGTTACTAATAATAGTAACATACAGATGTACATGTATGACCAATGTTACTATTAATAGTACCACACAATATTGATAACACTAATAATAGTAACATACACATGTACATGTATGACCAATGTTACTATTAATAGTACCACACAATACTGATAACACTAATAACAGTAACATACATGTACACATGTACATGTACATGTATGACCAACGTTACAATAGTGAAATGACTAATGTTCTAAAAATAGTAACATAACTAATGTTCTAATAATAGTAACATGACTAATGTTCTAATAATAGTAACAACTAATGTTCTAAAAATAGTAACACGACTGTTGTTCTAATAATAACAACTAATGTTCCAATAATAGTAACAACTAATGTTATAAAATAGTAACACGACTGTTGTTCTAATAATAACACAACAAATGTTCTAATAATAGTAACATACCACATTGTACAACTGTCTTAGTTTGCATTGATGTCCCAGATGCAATATTTGTTAACGCCCACGCAGCCTCAAACTGGAGGACAGAACTATAAGAGAGATTCTCAATTAATGAACAGAAATTAACGATCTTTATCTGACTTACTCATCAAGACTTAAACATTCAACTAGTATGGGAACCAGTCCAACACTGTATTAAAATATGATAATAATACTAACATTATAACATGACTGATGTTACTAATAATAGTAACATGACTGATGTTACTAATAACAGTAACATGACTGATGTTACTAATAATAGTAACATGACTGATGTTACTAATAACAGTAACATGACTGATGTTACTAATAATAGTAACATGACTGATGTTACTAATGATAGTAACATGTGACTAATGTTACTAATAATAGTAACATGACTGATGTTACTAATGATAGTAACATGTGACTAATGTTACTAATAATAGTAACATGACTGATGTTACTAATGATAGTTAGTAACATGTGACTAATGTTACTAATAATAGTAACATGACTGATGTTACTAATGATAGTTAGTAACATGTGACTAATGTTACTAATAATAGTAACATGACTGATGTTACTAATGATAGTTAGTAACATGTGACTAATGTTACTAATAATAGTAACATGACTGATGTTACTAATGATAGTAACATGTGACTAACGTAACTAGTAATAGTAACATGACTGATATTACTAATAACAGTAACATGACTGATGTTACTAATGATAGTAACATGTGACTAATGTTACTAATAATAGTAACATGACTGATGTTACTAATAAAAGTAACATGTGACTAATGTTACTAATAATAGTAACATGATACTAATAACAGTAACATGACTGATGTTACTAATAATAGTAACATGTGACTAATGTTACTAATAATAGTAACAGTATGACTGATGTTACTAATAATAGTAACAGTGAATGATGTTACTAATAATAGTAACATGATACTAATAATAGTAACGTGACTGATGTTACTAATAATAGTAACATGTGAATGATGTTACTAATAATAGTAACATGTGAATGATGTTACTAATAATAGTAACATGTGACTGATGTTACTAATAATAGTAACATGTGAATGATGTTACTAATAATAGTAACACGACTGATGTTACTACATGTGTAATAGTAACGTGACTGATGTTACTAATAATAGTAACATGTTAATGATGTAACTAATAATAGTAACATGTGAATCGTGTTACTAATAATAGTTACATTATGACTGATGTTACTAATAATATAACTAACATTACTAATAATAGTTAAATACCTTATTAGTTCATCTATCGGAGGGTTTCGACCTTTTGATAGTATTTTCCTGTTTTTCAAAACATAATATCTCAAATTTCATACAAAAAGTATGAAATATTATTTACCTAACCATCTGGATACCTTCAAGTTTTTCGGAAATTTCCGGATCTTTTGCTTTTCTTACGATATCTTGAAGTGAATATGCACTCAACTCCTAAGGAATTTATCGATACATTATTTAATTAAAAGGGGTGTGGCTTACAGTAAGCACAGATGTTTGTACATCCAATGGGATGTTCCTTCGTTTGAGAATTTGATCATCTTTCTTGTCCTGTGAAGAGATTAAAATCGTCATTTCCAATCAAATATACACAGATATAAACATACATACATACATACAATGTATATACATGTAGTAAATACACATCAATACACATAGTTACAGCTACCTTGACAACAATATCGGTACACGCTAAAAAATATATATTCCACAATCATTTTAATAGGTACGGGTCACAAATTTGCTATATGTAGTGCATGTTAAATTGCTATATTCAGTGGACACAATTAATAGTATGCTTAAGGTATAATTCGTATGTGTATGTGTGGTAGACATCTTCCTTTGTATCTGCTAATATTTCCTGCCCATATCCATACATGTCTACACAATGTGTATGTTAAATGCATGTACATGTATGGTCATCTACATGTACATGTATAGTCATCTACATGTACATGAATGTCATCTGCATGTACATGTATAGTCATCTACATGTACACGAATAGTCATCTAAATGTACATGTATAATTATGTACATATGATATACATGTATAGTGTATATGAATGTCCATTCTGGTACAGTTGTAACACTGAATATATCATACATATTACATACATACATGGCAGATCTCATACAGGGAGGGGGCTGGGATTTCCCACTCCTAGAGTCTCCAAAATTTAATCATATAAAGGAGCTGTTAAACCATTGTGGTTTTGAATATGATGAATAGTTACACCCCTGGAAGCTACAGGCCCCAAACCACCGGCCCCAAGCCACCAGAAGCAACCTCAGAGAGTCTACGTTCATGGGGGAAACACCCCTATACACTCTATGATAATTTCCCTTTGCTGTTATTTCCACCCCAAGATCAAATTCCTGTATGAATGCCTGAATGAGATATTTACATATGCAAGTATAGACAGTATGTACATACATATTATATATATATATATATGTACACAGGGGTGTGGAAATATTGAGCCAACTACCGGACATTGTGGCCTCTGCTCTTGTCCTGCTCCCCATATACCTTGTATACAGTTTAGTTTCAATTTACCGGACACTGGACAATGTACTGCATGACTAGCTGTTTCCACACATGTATATACTTGCATACATAGAGATCATATATATAACAATTGAATTACACATACACATACATAACTATTACACGAGGTCATATGGCAGGTGGTATTGTACTAAGTGTAACATTACTTTGTATCTAACCTTACGAAGTTGGACTGTGACCTCTGTTCTCCTTCTTCTCATCTCCTATATATAGATAATGTAGGAGACACAGCAGTGACAGGACGTATGTTGAGTCATCTCTTCCCACCCACCCCAATGACCACACCCCCACCCCACTTACAGCCTGATCCCTGGCTTTGTTTTTGAAAGTTTTAATTCTTGCTTCTGACATGTTTGCAACCTCCTTGTAACAGTCACCTGACAAGCACTAACCAATCAGATATCACAAGGACAGTCAGTTTATGGAAATATACTAGTTCTTGATAATTTTAGATTGAAGTCATCTGATCATAACCTATACTTTTCAATCACTTATAAAATGGAGGACACTTCAAGCCACCTATCACCTTTACTTCCTGTTTCTGTACCCAAGAACTACACCATACTTCACAAGTTGGGATGTCGTTTATTGTACTGCGCATGCGCACAACGGAAAGGGGTTTTACCCATGTGTATTTAAGATGGAGGAAAGACGGAGAGAAGCAAGGAGAAATACAATTTTGAAACACAGTGAGAGTAGACTGAATAGCTTAAAGAATGCAGGGTGAGAAAATGAATTATATTTATTAAAATATTAATATAACTGTTTTTTTTAGAACGAAAAAACAAGAAGCAACAAAAGAGAGGTATTTAGTAGTTAAAGCGTATATATATATATAGTAACTATAGTTCTATCCCACTTTTATTTCTCAGGTCTGAACCGACACATGATCCAATCTCAACAGATAACATACCTAATGCCAGTTTACCAAGTATGATTGCTAGCTCACAGTCATCGTTTCAAGTCGAAATTGCTTATTTTTTACTTCATCAATTAATATCACCATCCCGACCAATTACATTACTTCGATTGAGTTTATCTCTCCTGATAGCATCAATAGTTCTGATTGGTCAACTAAATGTTACCATAGTAACCCTATCATTAGCAAACACAGTATTTGTTACAGCAGTAATGATAATAATGTATTTTAAATATTCAGAATTTAAGGAGACTAATATTACTGGTTGGTTGGAGTTAATTCCAACTATGTTGAACCAGATACCTGAACTCGCTAAACGAGTTAGCTATATATCAATATTAATAAGTTTACTACTACAAGCTGTTCAAGATTTAATTAGTATTATTTTCTTTATCGGTATTATTAAATTGAGTTCGCAACTAATTATTTATGTTATGTAATTACATTTTCAAAATTGATACTAATTAATGACAATCAACTTATTGTTATACCTCATCACCATAGTTACAGCTACCTTGGCGATGGTTTTGTTGCTATAGCTACTAAATGTACATGCAGCTCATTGCCGTGTATGGAACCTCATCAACATGGCTACTTCAATTTGTTGCTATAGCTAATACATCATTTCATTCTCATAGATACACGACTTTTTTTTTGGAATTTTCATCACCACTAGTTGTGGAATCTGTTGCTATAGTTACCATTTATTCATTCTCATCTCTATAGTTACAGTATAATGATAGCTACATGTGTATTTAACTAATGTATAAATGTGTATGTAATGACTGTTATATATCTGATAGTCTGATTTAGTCTTCTGGTGTCTGTAGTCTTAATGATTTATTTGTTTCTGTTTCACCTGAATAAAAAAATGTAATAGTACATGTATGTGGCTAGTTAATAGTACATGTATATGTATGTGGCTAGTTGACTGTTAATAGTACATGTACATGTATGTGGCTAGTTAATAGTACATGTATGTGGCTAGTTAATAGTACATGTACATGTATGTGGCTAGTTGACTGTTAATAGTACATGTATGTGGCTAGTTGACTGTTAATAGTACATGTACATGTATGTGGCTAGTTGACTGTTAATAGTACATGTACATGTATGTGGCTAGTTGACTGTTAATAGTACATGTACATGTATGTGGCTAGTTGACTGTTAATAGTACATGTACATGTATGTGGCTAGTTGACTGTTAATAGTACATGTACATGTATGTGGCTAGTTGACTATTAATAGTACATGTATATGTATGTGGCTAGTTGACTGTTAATAGTACATGTATATGTATGTGGCTAGTTGACTGTTAATAGTACATGTATATGTATGTGGCTAGTTGACTGTTAATAGTACATGTATATGTATGGTGCTAGTTGACTGTTAATAGTACATGTATATGTATGGTGCTAGTTGACTGTTATAATATGTTAATAGTACATGTATATGTATGGTGCTAGTTGACTGTTATAATATGTTAATAGTACATGTATGTGGCTAGTTAATAGTACATGTATATGTATGTGGCTAGTTGACTGTTAATAGTACATGTACATGTATGTGGCTAGTTAATAGTACATGTATATGTATGTGGCTAGTTGACTGTTAATAGTACATGTACATGTATGTGGCTAGTTGACTAACCACAACACATGTACATGTACAACGTATCTGTTACTGAATATTACCGAATATTACTGAGTATTACTGAGTATCACCAAATATTACTGAGTATTACTGAGTATTACTGAGTATCACCAAATATTACCGAGTATTACTGAGTATTACTGAGTATTACTGAGTATCACCAAATATTACCGAGTATTACTGAGTATTACTGACCTTGTGTCTGTTTACGCTTAGTTCCTCTACCTCCCTTCTTCTTGACACTATGAGTGATAACAGAAGTTTCATGTTCTTCTCCATTTTTAGTTCCTCCCATTCCAGCCTGATATTTTTCTAAGGAGCATAGATAGTTCAAAAGCGGTTTCCATTCTTCCTTTTTAACAACTTCTTCCAGTACACCTTCGCCTAACTGTCCTCTTAAGAATGCGAGACTATAAAGACAATATGTCATATGAAGTCAATTACACTATATATCAGTGTTTTTGATAATCTCATATGGCGCACCATTGGCCCAAAGAGCTTCTTATTTGGCACTGCACAGTTCTCTCTTAGAGCCAGATGGCACAGTTAATTATGACTATATTGTCACTAGCACTTTGTTAATTGGCTCAAGATATACATGTATTCCTAATGGCACACATGCTAACCATTGTTGAGCCAATTTGGCCCATGCTTTAAAATGTATCAAAAACTCTGATGTAATGTATAGTTTAATGTCATAAGGTTAATACATGATTATACTGTAACTCAATAACTTATATGTACTATAGTGTATAGTTTAATGTCATAAGGTTAATACATGATTATACTGTAACTCAATAACTTATATGTACTATAGTGTATAGTTTAATGTGGTTTTAGTCAAATACATTAGTCATAACTTACATTCCTTTTTCTCCTGTTCTGTCTACACCCAAAAGCCGAAAGCTAAACTCCGACACAATGTCTAAAAAATCTAACTGGCTTGGTGGAGTTGTATCATCTCCTCCCTTTTCATAATCTTGTAATGCAAATTTTATTCCATCTCTGTGAATTCCAACAATTGGATGCCGACATTTTACAAGATCGAAACCAGTTGTCAAGGCAATACGACGAGCTAAATCCTGCAAACAACAATGACCAATAATATTTCATTTTTAATGGTTACCATAGTTACATGTCATAACAGTTAATTAATATTAATGAATATTTAATGAGGTCGATGGCTCACCTTCAATTCAGACCATTCTGAAGATGTGTGGTTGACCACACCCGATCCTTCTTCTTGTAATGTAGAATACAGCTGTTGTAAAGAGAGGAGAATAGTACGATACCATTTTAGAGGGCTAGCTTCTCGACATCGTGTAATGGCTGTACGAATGAGATCACCATAGTCTGGAAAAAACTGAGGAAAAAAAAAGAATGAGATTCTGAGAATGAGGACGAGAAGGAATGAGATTCTGAGAATGAGGATGAGAAGGAATGGGATTCTGAGAATGACGATGAGAAAGAAGAGGGTTAGAAGGAATGGGATTCAGAGAACGAGAATCTGAAGGAATGAGATTCTTGAAATGAGGATGAGAAGGAATGAGATTCTGAGAATGAGGATGAGAAGGAATGAGATTCTGAGAATGAAGGTCAAAAGAAATGGGATTCAGGGAACAAGAATGAGAATCTGAAGGAATAAGATCAGGGAATGTGGACCTCTCACAATACCTTCACATATTGACCAAAAACAGGAGCCGCAACATTCATTTCAACAACTGAATACATTACCAGTTTTAAAAACCCTGATAATAATACACGACGGTCGTTAAGTTTCTCTGCTTGTGCGTAAGCTTCTTCATCTGTCATTGGTTCTGTGTCTCCTTCAGCATCACCAAACACTCTTTCCATTACATAATCACACATTGTTGATTGAAGGGAAGAATCTGGAATATGAACCAGTACACCAAGAGCACCTGGAGAGAGATTAAAAAGGATGGAATGTTTTGAATAATGAATGGATGAATGGATGGATGGATGGATGGACGGATAGAAGGATGGATGAATGAATGGATGGATGAATGAATGGATGAATGGATGAATGAATGAATGAATGAATGGATGAATGGATATATGAATCAATAAAAACGAATGGATAAATGCTTATTTGAATATATGGTAGAAATAGAAATGGATGGACGGAGAGATAGAATTTAAAAAGATAGATAGATAGTTAGATAGATGGATGGATGGATACAATGTACATGTACATGTAGTCGTGTACATGGGACAAACCTCTATTTTTCAGTTGTTTAGCAAACACCATTAACAGATCACAGAGTATCACAAATGCCTCTTGTTGAGCAGCTTGTGAACCTAGTTTCAAAAGATTATGACAATTCTTAACAAGAGTTTCGGTTAGTGTACGGATGTTTCTCATGATGGATCTGTCTGGTTTAGTTTCATCTAGACCTTGTAAACTCCATAAGATGTGTAAATGAAGAGATGTTAGAGCAGGAACTACAATCTGTATGTACATGTACATATGTATAATTATATGTATGTATGTATGTATGTATGTACATGTATGTATGTATGTATGTATGCATGTATGTATGTATGCATGTATGTATGTATCTACGTATGTATGTATGTACATGTATGTATGTATGTATGTATGTATGTACATGTATGTATGCATGCATGCATGCATGTATGTATGTATGTATGTATGTATGTATGTATGTATGTATGTATGTATGTATGTATGTATGTACTATGTACAATGTATGTATGTATGTATGTACATGTACATGTATGTACATATACAGTGTACTCATGTACCATATCGGAAGCATTTCCATCCACTCCAATCTCAATAATATTTATTAACTCTTCAGTGAAAGGCCATCGTGTCAAGTCAACTTGTCTACAATAATAATAATAATAATAATAATAATAATATTAATAATATTATCATATAAAATACTTGAATAGTGATGTGATCCTTTTAAGATTGACTCCTAAATTATATACATCATCATTATCTTCATCAATCTATGAATATTTAATTACATATACATCAGACATGTACATGTACATACTTGTACATACGTACTTACATACATAGATACATACATACAGTACATACATACATACATACATACAATACACATATACATACATGTACATACATACACAGTTTACACACATACATACATACATACATACATACATACATACACACACACATACATACATGTACATACATACATACATACATGTACATACATACATACATACATACATATACATAAATACACACATACATACATGTACATACATACATGTACATACATACATACATACATACATACATACATGTATATACATACATACGTACTAAAGACTGGTCTTTCAAAGCCTCCATCCATTGTTTACAGTTACTAAACAGATCATCTGTTAATTGACTGAATACAATATCAACAGTGGAATGCAAAGTGAAGTCCGGATTCAGTAAAAGATTATATGTGGTAGATATTTCATTTAATACCTGAAATGAATAGACAAATACATATATATGTAGATAGATGGTGGATGAATAGATAGATCAACGATAAATGGATAGATAGACAGATAAATGGTGGATAAATAGATAGATAAATTATGAATTAATACATATAGATACATGTAGATAGATCAAGGATGAATAGATACACTGTACATGTGGATGAATGGATAGATAGAATGAATAGATGGTGGTTGAATAGATAGCTCAACGATAAATAGACAGATAGATAGATAGATAGATGATGGATGAATAGATAGATACATGAGATTGAGTACATCGTATATAGAGATGTGTAATTAATACATGTAGCTAGTGAATAGATGGATAGGCAGACATCTTTGTGCTGCTATTATATACAGTACATTATACATACATCAATTGTTGAGTGTTTGAGCATCAATTCCTTTAAATGAGCTAATAACTCTTCTAAATGCTACATGAAGAGATAAACAACATATAGATAGATAGATAGAAAGAGATGTGAGAGGAAGGCATATGAGTGAGAGAGAGAGAGAGAGAGGAATAAAATATCATGTGAACAAAGGTGTATTCTATATGTATCTACATGTACATACAGTCTAACCTTTTGTGCTCTCATCTCTACATACATTTCCAGATCATATTGTTGAGGTATACTAGTAAGGTTAGCCGCACATGTTGCATCTGTTCCATACTGTGTGAACACATTAAGAGAAATAGTATAATTATCGATACATAATAATACTGTGACTGAGTGGTCTAGTCACTCTGTTTGAAGTTAAGTCACACTGAACAGGACTATGATGATCATATTATAATTGGGATTAGTGGTGGTTTAGTAGATACATAGATAGTTGGATACATAGATAGACATATAGATAGATAGATACATATATAGATACATAAATAGATAGATAGATAGATAGACATATATAGATACATAGATAGACATACATAGATAGACATATATAGATATATAAATAGATAGATAGTTAGATAAGTAGATCGACATATAGATAGATACATGTAGATACATATATAGATACACAAATAGATACATAGATAGACACATGTACATGTAGTTCATTAGTCTCGTTACCTTTGCTATTAAATCAGGTAGAATTGGTATCAGTTCAGTAGCGAGTGCTTCTCTTTCTGTCTCAACTGCTCTACGATCTTTAGCAGAAAGTTGCTAAGAAAATTGGAAATTATTAATAATTGAGACTATTTCAATATATTTACCTTGCTCCGCCCTCTCCCAGTCACATGACCAGCACGTGATGCTCTCTTTACAGCACATGCTAATATTTCAATAACTGCTGTCTCTTCTTCAGAGCTCAACACAACTCCACATGATGAGTCTAATATTAAAGACACCATTGACTCCCAATCCTGCAAAGGTCAAAGGTCAAAGGATAATTATGTCATTGTTAAAGGTGGTAGGACATCTGTACATTATACATGTCATATTAGGGTCAAACGTCATAGCTAGTATAATCTGCACCATATGACATGAGGTACTATATATTATTCTATTGGGGTCAAAGGTCAAGTACCATGTGTATTCCTATTCATAAACACAGGAAAGGTCATAAGGTACTATATATTATTATTCTATTGGGGTCAAAGGTCATATCATATCTGTACCTGTAACACTTCAGTATGTTCCCATAGACTATCTACCATGTACACAGCATGTTCATGTATCTTTGCCTCTAGAAAGAACCTTACAAGCTCTCTGAGTTTTATTTGAGCATCTGTTGGTTTCTTGTGGCCCTTGGGAGGTTTTGCTCGACGAGCTTTAGACATGAAATCCTCAGAGAAGAGATAAAGTACTGCAAATTTACCTGGTGTGGAATAGACACACTGTGTACGTATATGGATAGATAGATGTACATGTAGATAGATTAACAGATATATAGAAAGATAAATAGACGGATGGATACATAAATAGATAAATATATAGATAAATAGAAAGTTACATACATGTACGTGTAGATAGATACGAGTCACATGTACATGTAGATAGATACGAGTCACATGTACATGTAGATAGATACATAAATAGAGTCACATGTACGTGTAGATAGATACGAGTCACATGTACATGTAGATAGATACATAAATAGAGTCCCATGTACATGTAGATAGATACATAAATAGAGTCACATGTACATAGATAACACAAATAGAAAGATACATAGTTTATATACAATGATAGAGTCATAGATAGAGTCATAGATAAATACATGTATTCGTAGCTAGAAAGATACGTACATGTATATGTAGACAGATACAAGTACATAGATAGATAGATATATAGACAGTTACGTGTAGATAGGTAGATAGATAAATTATCGCACAATACCTGCAGCTTGAGCAATATTTCGATTATCCATAAACACTAATTCACATATTTCCACACACTCCTCTGGTTCCAACATATCACGTTCAAGAAGATTACAACACAGTGATATTGCTACTACCACAACACTATCTTCATTATCCAATCGCATTGAAACAAGACGTTCCTAAATAGATAGATAAATAGATAGATAGATGTAGATAAAAGGTTTTTGGATTAATACAATTATGAATAGATAAGGGATAGATAGACTTATAGATAGACAGGTAGATAGATGTACATATAAATACATATATACTTATGTACTCAGAGAGTTAAATAGATAGATAGATAGACAAATAGATATATGTAGATATAGATAGATACATATACTTATGTACTCAGATAGTTAAATAGATAGATAGATAGATAGATAGACAGATAGATATATGTAGATGTAGATAGATACATATACTTATGTACTCAGATAGTTAAATAGATAGAAAGATAGACAGAAAGATATATGTAGATGTAGATAGATACATATACTTACATGTATGTACTCAGATAGTTAAATAGATAGATAGATAGACAGACAGATAAATAGATGCGTACATATAGATATATACATATAGTTGTGTTCCCATATATTTAGATTACATGATGTAGATAGATAGATAGACAGAAGTTATATAAATTTTGTTACTTTAAATTTTTGAGTGAAGAGTTCTAAATGAGGAGCCAGTTCTGATGAAGAATAGAGAGGAATTAAAGATTGTACTGAATTGAGACGTACATCACCAACCTGATGGATAGATAGATGGTCAATGGATAGATAGATGAATCAATGGATAGATAGATAGATAGATGGTATATTGAATAGATAGATGGATCAATGGATAGATAGATAGATAGATGGGACAATGGATAGATAGATGGATCAATGGATAGATACATGTAGATGGATCAATGGATAGATAGATGGATCAATGGATAGATACATGTAGATGGATCAATGGATAGATAGATGGATCAATAGATAGATACATGTAGATGGATCAATGGATAGTTAGATGGATCAATGGATAGATAGATGGATCAATGGATAGATAGATGGATCAATGGATAGATAGATGGATCAATGGATAGATACATGTAGATGGATCAATGGATAGATAGATGGATCAATGGATAGATACATGTAGATGGATCAATGGATAGATAGATGGATCAATGGATAGATACATGTAGATGGATCAATGGATAGATACATGTAGATGGATCAATGGATAGATAGATGGATCAATGGATAGTTAGATGGATCAATGGATAGATAGATGGATCAATGGATAGATAGATGGATCAATGGATAGATAGATAGATCAATGGATAGATAGATGGATCAATGGATAGTTAGGCAAAGAATAGAATAGATGTACACAATATCTACAGCAACATAATTATGGATTAATGAAAGTATGGATTATTGATGGTATGGAATAATGAGAGTATGGAATATTGAAAGTATGGATTAATGAAGTATGGAATAATGAAAGTATGGAATAATGAAAGTATGGAATATGAAAGTATGGAATAATGAAAGTATGGATTAATGAAAGTATGGAATAATGAAAGTATGGAATATGAAAGTATGGAATAATGAAAGTATGGATTAATGAAAGTATGGAATATTGAAACCATGGAATATCAAAGTATAGATTAATGTACATACTACATGTACATACTTTATCAGACAAAGTCCAGCCTATATACTTTAGATAATTATCAGCTAAGAATTGAGTGTGATAATCTTTCATCCAAACACCAAGTTCAGCTATACATATAGATCTAATCTCTGGCCTAGTATCACGATATCTATGAACAAACACCGAAGAGAATAGAGTATTCATCATCTCTTGAAGTTCTGTGAGTTGCTGTTGAAGTTCTTGTAATTTAGTTTCAAGTTTCTCCAGTTTTCCTGTAGCACGTCTGGAAGCTGACCTTCTGCGTTCAGTTTCACATTGACGCTATTATAATTACAAATATTAATCATTAATCTCATTATATTATAATCACACATGTTAATTAACAAGCATTATATACATGTATACAAACAGTAACCATAGTGATCACCATGACTACTAAATGATGTTCATTAATCTATAACGAATAATATATTATGTACATATGGCTACATGATATGGTAACCATGGTGATTATTACATGTTGAAAATTATAATTATGTTATGCGTATAAAGTATAATTGTTATAGATACGGTAACCATGGCAATTACTATGAATATAAATTAGTTAATTAACCTGTGTATTATCAATCTCAGCATTAACAGAAGAGGCAACACGTATTAATCCAGTGACAATCTTCAAGCCTATCAAAAGAGAGACGTTAGTGTATGAGGTAATGTCATACAGGAATTCATTGTTATTAAGGGAGGGGGCAAGGAGGTCTATAAGTTTTGCCAATGACACCTTCCAGTAGTCTGGAAATATTGAGTTGACTGGCAGACATTTTGACCCATTTCATCACTCTTGTCCTCCCCATGTATATAGTTCAGTTGGATGTTTCCACACTACTGTGAAACATTTGACAGGATAGAATCCACACAGGAAATGTACTCTTAAGAGCATGCTTGAGACTTCTTAGATTTACATGTAGGTTCTTATAGTATATCTTGCCACCCACATTTCCTAGGAAAATCTCTGATTGATTCAAATTAATCTGTTTCTAGAAGAGCCCCCTCCCCTCTCCATGAAATTCTTACATGCTAATGTACTTGTGTGTCTAAACGCCCGGACTTGTGAATCACTGAGTCCTACTAACCACATGACCAGTGTATCTAACATATATTCATCATATAGTATAGTTTCTCCACTCTCTGATATCAGACGTTCTACAAACTCTATGAAGTTGGACTACAGGTATAAAGTTGTATATATATAATATAATTATATATAATATATATATTGTACCTTGAATTTTTTATGTTGTGGACCCGTCATTACTAATGGATAATCTCCACTCTCCTATGATACAGAAATAATAATTATTATATAAATGAATGGAACATCCATCCATCCACCCATCCATCCATCCACCCATCCACCCATCCGTTCATCCATCCATCCATCTATCCATTCATCCATCCATCCATCCATCCACCCATCCATCCATCCATCCATCCATCCATCCATCCATTCATCCATCCACCCACCCATCCATCCATCCATCCATCCATCCATCCATCCATCCTTCCATCCATCCATCCATCCATCCATCCATCCACCCATCCATCCATCATCTATTTATGAAATTGTCTATTCCTCCATTACTTCAGCAAAATTTTCTGTTAATGCTCTTATGACAGTAGATGCTTCTTGTGTTTGGAAATCTTTCTGAGAAACTACGGCATTACATCCACAACACCTCACAAAATACTGAATCAATTCCAACATAGCTTCCTCTGGATTACACTGATAACGACTAAGCCAATCACTGAGTACACTCTGTGGAATTACATATACACTTTTTATACAGTATATGTCAATAAAGTCACCATACAGTACAGTAATTACTCAGTAGTTTCATTTCCACACTACAGTAGTTCAATAGTAGTTTTGACAGTAACTGGTATACTTGTCAATTGAACACCACAGTAGTGAGACAGTAATTACTGTACTATACTGACAGTAGAACTAAGGTAATTACTGTACTGTATGGTGACATTTTATACTGTATAATATATATATGAATGAACTATGGAAAGGATGAATGGTTTAATGGACGAAGTATATACATGTACTATATATATATATAATTATATATACAAATATTTAAGATGTTAATTAGCGGGTGTGGTTACCTGCAAAGCACTCTTCCCTTCCAGAATGATTGTAAAAAGTATTCCATCATTATTTTTACTAACTACAGATTTACGCCCTTTCTTTTTCTGAGTTGACCCCTAAGATATAATATCAGAATATATAAATATTCATGATTGGGTGTGGCCTTTCATTGAATAAGATTAGTAAAACGATTAAGCTCATGTAATTATTACCATATAAGGAGTGATTACATACGTACATACATACGTATATATATACATATAATACATATAATTACAATTATCTTACAGCAGCCACTGAAGTTTGCGGACGTCCTCTTTTTCTTGATTTTGCAGGTGTCTGTTTTTCCATCGACTTTTCTTCTATTCCACTTCTGCTGGGATTACAAACAGTTAACAAGAAAAACAAGTATATCATGTGATACTCACGTGTCAGCTGTAATGGTTTGATCCAAGCTTGTAACTGTTGTATCCGTCAACGTAACCTCTGCCTCTGTCTAAACAACAATATTTCTTGAATACATACACTAAAATAATGATATTAGCTTGTCATACCTCATTACTAGTCTCCATTGCTTCTGTCTCAGTGTTCTCCATTTTTAGATTCTCCCGCCAGACGGTGGGTGTGGTCGTGGGCGTGGTCATTTGGTTGCTGCAGCTGCAAACATAATCTTATTAATCTAGCCTAGACTAGCATGGCGATCCAATGATCTATTGAGGACTACAGTCTCATGCATATTCTGCAGTTGTATGTCTAGGTTATGACAGGCGGTAAAGTGAGAGAAATGGACGGATCTCTTCGTATTAGAAGTGAGGTGTTTGATCAGCTCCACCCTACTGAACTACCTCCCAGACCTAACACTGTAATGTCAGGAGATTTGCACTCTTCAAGGTAACAGAAAAGCAAATACTGTCTGTGACAAATTGTAACTAAATCATATAATTATATTGAGCAGTGCTTAAGCTGCTTCCAGCTTCTAATGTATTTCGCAGCCTGTGCAAGTAGAATGAACATGTCCCCATACCTCCAGGTGAATGATGGGGCTCAAACTGATTGCTTTACAATATTCTGCATATTGTAAAAGTGGCATAAACGTGTCCCACACTTCCAGGCAAAGGATGTGGCTCTAAGTGGAGCAATCTAATTGGTCCAGAATATTGTGCACCCCCTATGATATATATGCTTGTCCCCACATCTTAATGCTCTGAGCTGCAGCAATCTGATATTCTGCAGCCTGTGCAACTAGCAAACACTTGTCCCCACACCTCCAGGTGAAGGATGGTGCTCTAAACGAAGCAATCTGATTGGTCCACAATATTTTGCAGCCTGTGCAACTAGCATACACTTGCCCCACACCTCCAGGTGAAGGATGGCGCTGTGAACGAAGCAATCTGATTGGTCCACAATATTTTGTAGCCTGCACAAGTAGCATATATACTTGTCCCCACATAACCTCAAGGTGCGTGCAGTGTCAGACTGATGCAAAAATATACTAACCATGTTGATAGCAGAGATCTGTTCCAGTACGCCCTGATTATAATAATTTATTTTTCTACAGCATTCGTATAGCTGATCACAGACTTATTGGAACTAACCCACATCCAAATGTGACTCAGGGGCGTGTCACTGCTTCTGACCTATCAGATCAATTCCTTTCTCCGTGTAGACTGGTATGTATGTACTGAATATGATCTCATTACAATAATTATTCTTAACTGTTAATACATTCCTAGCCCTCACAAAACTGATGATGCATGCTGCTTGCACGTGTAGCATGTAAACAGTACACATGCAGCAGAGTTTTTGATAAGTTCATATGACACACCATTGACCCAAAGAGCATCTTATTTGGCACTGCACAGTTCTCACTTTGGGCCAGATGGCACAGTTAATTATGATTATATTGTCACTAACAGCATTAACTATTTGTTAATTGGCTCAAGATGTATTCCCAATGGTGCACACACTAACCATTATTGAGCCAATATGCCCATGCATTAAAACCTATCAAAAACTCTGACATGCAGATATGTGTAGAATATGAGCTGCATATATACAGAAACATAGATGAGCATATCATCCCAGATCTGCACACATTCTGCATATATGTGTAATCATCTCATGTGTGCAGCTTTGAAACCAATACATGTTATACATTTTAATTTTGAGAACATCATGAATGTAAACAGACTTTAGTTAATATGACACTATCTCTCTCTCTCCTCTCTCTCTCTCTCTCTCTCTCTCTCTCTCTCTCATTCCTCTAGAGGGAAGTAGCTGGTACTGATGATTTATCTAAAGTCTCTTATCTTGAGTTATCAGTAAACACTTCGACGACTAGTCTTGGAAACTTTGGGTCTCATCTTCCAAATCTTGTGCAGTTGAGTCTTTTCCATAGTGTAGCATATTCAGTTAGAGATCTTGGGACCTCATTAGGATCTTTGAGAGTACTTTGGATGGCCGGATGTGGACTAAGGGATTTAGATGGATTAGCAGCCTTGCCTAGTCTCCAGGTTACATACATACATACATACATACATACATACATATGTTTCCTCTTAGGAGCTTTATGTTGCTAACAATGATATTTCAGATGTTAGCTTAATCTCACTATCAACTGAATTAGAAGTCTTAGATTTAGAAAGGTACACAATTCTATTTATACTATACATACACAAATTATGTACGATATAATTATACATACATACATCCATACATACAGCCATACATACATACATAGATTACATACTTAAATGCATACATGCATGTACATATACATGTATGTATACGTACATAACTACATACATGTATATATGTATGTACATGTATGTACATATGTACGTATGTATGTATGTACGTATATGTGTATGTATGTATGTATGTATGTATGTATGTATATGTGTATGTATGTATGTATGTATGTATGTATATGTGTATGTATGTATGTATGTATGTATGTATATGTGTATGTATGTATGTATGTATGTATATGTGTATGTATGTACATGTGTATGTATGTATGTACATGTGTATGTATGTATGTATATGTGTATGTACGTATGTATGTATGTATGTATGTATGTATGTATGTATTTTTGTATGTATGTATGTATGTATGTATGTATATGTGTATGTATGTATGTATGTATGTATATGTGTATGTATGTATGTATGTATGTATATGTGTATGTATGTACATGTGTATGTATGTATGTATGTATGTATGTATATGTGTATGTACGTATGTATGTATGTATGTATGTATGTATGTATGTATTTTTGTATGTATGTATGTATGTAACTATGTATGTATGTATGTATGTATGTAACTATGTATGCATGTATGTATGACTTTTGTATGTATGTATGTACGCATATATGTATGCATGTATGTACATTCATGTAGTACTGGTATATATGCTATCAGGAGCACTCCTGATGCTACATATGTTGTATATATAATTTATACATAATTAGATCTAATGATATATTTCACACAGAAACCAAATTACAGATTATGATCAGCTGGGATACTTGTGTCTCTGTCCAAACTTAACACTTCTAACACTATCTGGAAATCCTCTACAGAACATGCTATCAGAATCAAAAAATTATAGACAAGTAGTTCATGAGTCAATACCGCAGCTGAAGGTTCTAGATGAGACCCCTTTCGAAGGTGTGGATACAAATTCTCTGAGTAGTACGAGCAGTTATTCTCTGTACTCTGCTAGTATGGTGACTGACTGGAGAGATGTAAATAAAGGTCTTTTGAGTCCAGCACTGCTCCAGGAAAAAGGTGATTAATAAATATACTCACAGCATCATGTACATCTCGGTGTCCTTGGAATACATGTACATATCTGTTTCCATGGTAACACATGTAAGTTTCCATGGTAGTACATGTACTGTAATACATTTCCATGGTAACACATGTACGTTTCCATGGTAATAGTTTATGTGTATGTAATGTAGTAATATGTACACATTTATCATAATTTAGAGGTCATTCGTAAACGCCCACCTCGTTCAACTTCAGCTATGTTAGCTCCTGGTCTACAGATCTCCTCTGAAGACCTAAGAGTACAAGATAGCAGTGAACTTACTCATGGTCTTAATCAGGTGTTATGTGGAAACCCTGTGAGAACTTTACGAGCTAGACAACAAAGACGACTTACAAGTCAGGTATGAGATCAAGTGTATATGAACTTTGACCTTTTAATCACTGATGCAATGCTTACCTCTGACCTTTGACCTTTCAATAATTATTACATGTATATAATATAGATACCTTTGACCTTTGATATTGATATAATAGTATAATTATAGTATAGCTACCTTTGACCTTTTAATAGTTGATCCTATCAAAAATGTATATATAAATTAATGTTGGTGAAATCTTCAACTATGTACACACATGTATAATGTACCGTAAATCGGGAATATTTCGTCTCTAAAATATTTCGAATTTTTATTTTTCGTATGTATAAATTTTCGTACGTGCGTACGTTATTATTTACGAATACCGTTTATTTCCATATACCCGTTAATTTTCGAATTTTTAAATTTCGTACGCATACTGTTATACGAAAATTTTTATAGTACGAAATTTTCCCGAATTACGGTATGTATAATATGTTACATTGTATGTATTACTAATAGTCAATGATTTCACCTAATACATCTTTTACTTCGGAAGAGCTAAATCTTTCTTTTGAGAATGAAGGAATATCTCTTACTAAGACAAGGTATATGTACATTGTATGGTTTGTACACCAATACACTTCCTTCATCTAGTTATCAATCTATCCATCCATCTATCCATCCATCTATGCATCTACAATGTTATCTATCCATCCATTTATCCATCTATCTATCCATCCATCTATTTATCCATCCATCTATCTATCTATTCATCTATCTATCCATCCATCTATCTATTTATTTTTTATCCATTTATTCATTTAGTTCTCTTGAAAATCTTTTACAAGCATCACCTTATCCTCCTCCTCCTCCTCCTCCTCCTCCTTCTGAAAATCCATTACGGCCTCACACTGCATCGGAGTTTCGTTTAAATCGATACAAAAAGCCTCACATTCGTAGTCACACTGCTGGTAATAGCAGAGACCCTAATCTTAACATTGACAAACAAAATGGCAGGACTATATCTACATCACCTGATTTACAAAGAACTACAGAACAGAATGTGTTGTTGTCGGCTAAAATACATCCAATAAGAACCCGTAGGGTGTATATAAACCACTCTGTTTCATGATTATATATTTATATCTGAACCATAAATTATTGAACATATATAATATGTACAACTACATACATAATTTTACATACATATATATACGTATTACATGAGTTATGTGTTGTGTGTGTGTGTTTAATTTTTTATCAAATAAACAACTATTAATTTTTATGAAACTGTTAAAGGTTCTAGAGGTACAGTATAAACTACTAATAATAGACATGAAGTGTTACTAATAATAGTCTACAAAGTGTTACTATTAATAGACTATTAGTTTTACTAATAATAGACTATTAAGTGTTACTAATAATAGACTATTAAGTGTTACTAATAATAGACTATTAAGTGTTACTAACAATAGACTATTAAGTGTTACTAACAATAGACTACTAAGTGTTACTAATAAAAGACTATTAAGTGTTACTAATAATAGACTACTAAGTGTTACTAATAATAGACTATTAAGTGTTACTAATAATAGACTATTAAGTGTTACTAATAATAGACTATTAAGTGTTATTAATAATAGATTATTAAGTGTTACTAATAATAGACTATTAAGTGTTACTAATAAAAGACTATTAAGTGTTACTATTAATAGACTATTAAGTGTTACTAATAATAGACTACTAAGTGTTACTAATAATAGACTATTAAGTGTTACTAACAATAGACTACTAAGTGTTACTAATAATAGACTATTAAGTGTTACTAATAAAAGACTATTAAGTGTTACTAATAATAGATTACTAAGTGTTACTAATAATAGACTAAGTGTTACTAATAAAAGACTATTAAGTTTTATTAATAAAAGACTATTAAGTGTTACTAAAAATAGACTTTAAAACCGCCTAAAAGGAGTACAAAAATAAAACTAATTTAATTATGTATACAGTTATGATGGAGTGTCATAGTCTATTTCTGATACTTTTTAATCATTTCCTTCACTTTATCAATGTCTGCTCCTCTCGATCTTTCCAGTTTCTGTTTATTTTGGAATATTATGAATGTTGGCATGGCTTGAATGTCATATTTCTCCGCTACATCATCATTTTCATCAACATCAACCTGTGAATAAAGATATAATATATATACAATAAACCACACCCACATTAATTTTAGTGCTGGTATTAATGACTGTTTCTACATGTAACTTTCGTTACTATTTATAGTAACAAAACCACAACCCATCCACTATTTATAGTAACAAAACAGTATACAACCACTAACAAGTTCACAATGTGTGATGTAACGTAATGACTGTTACACGAAGAAAGTGGTTTTAATTGTAACTAAAATCCCATTTGACTGGATATTGCATTCCAAACTCATTATAAATAATGCTTTCTCGTTGTGAAGTAGGGGTGGGACAAAGGTGGAAAAACAACATTTGAAGCTTTGTCAGCAAAAACGAATGAATATTTGAAGGTTCGCACGTGTTTTTAATGCTTTTTATCAATGTTGCTCTTACCTTGATTGGCTATGGAACGCCATTAAAACTGGATTATTGCTTTAATACCAGTACTAGTCTTGTTCCTGTTGCTGTTTCTACTTTGAGAAATGGGACAGAAGCAGCCAACAACTCAGCCTTGGCTTTTCTGGAACACACCCACATTATTGACCACACGTTTAGATTGCACAAGTGCGCATGTGCTAACATGAAAGTGGGCGTGGCAGCAAAGCTTCGAAGGGAGAAATTTAGCTTCAGTTACATGGCAAATGAACGAAGGTTCGAATATTCAAACCTTTTTCCCAGCCTTATTGTGAAGGTTTAAATAGTTCCATAGCAAATAGGGAAGGGATTGTACAATACATGGTTTGAAGGTGTGGTGAAGTATGAATATTTAATAATGAGGTGTCGTCCTCATCAATTGCAACAAATCCAGAGAATGCAGTATTGTTTTGGTCAGACAGTCAGCCTTAGAGATCATGTAAGGTGTTTAGGATATCTTTAATGATTGAAGCTCTCAAATATTGGTAAGGCTTGACCTTCCTCCCTGTAACCATCCCCATATTGGACTAACCTTGTAGAACAAAATGTCGGGATAAGTTTGAACCAAGCCATCATACTCAGGTGCTATAGTTTTACATGGTCCACACCATTTGGCTGTAAAATCAACAACAACCAGTTTATCTCCAGCTGACTCCAAAGCTGTAGAGAATTCACCAGGAGTGCTTAAATACTTGGCCATGTTAAGTCGTTAATAGTTAATACCTAATTATGACATCACAATTAATTTTCAATTTTCATTAATTAATATTCATAGTACATTATTACTTGATAGTGATCATTCATGGCTCAGTGCCAAAATATCTGTCACCATAGTTACCAACACCTGGTAGTATATGATATTTGTCATTGACTTGTGGATCAACAGCTGAAGTGATAATCTTTACATGTGGAAAAGCATAGGCTACATTATGTATTCCTAGTTCGGCTGATAAAATTGATATGAAGAGAATTCTATCTTGTGGTACATCATGATCCTGAGAGATAGATAGATATAATTAATGAGTGTTGATGTTAGATATTCCTTTCTACTATAATATAACTATAAATAATACGTCTGTCTATCCATCCATCCATCCATCCATCCATTCATCCATCCATCCATTCATCCGTCCATCCATCCATCCATCCATCTATCCATCCATTCATCCATCCATCCATCCATTCATCCGTCCATCCATCCATCCATCCATCCATCCATCCATTCATCCATCCATCCACCCATCCATTCATTCGTCCATCCATCTATCCATCCATCCATCCATCCATCCATCCATCCATTCATCCATGCAACTATCCATCATCCATGATTTATATATTACATCAATTCATACCAAGAGTACTCTTATTGCCATAATTGCAGCAGCTCCAGTTGCCACGGTTGCGTCCATCAAAACAACATGACAGTCAGATATACCAGATGGAAGACGGAGAAAATGTAACTAAAGCATGATACATGAAAATAAAAGGGCGGGGTCAATAAAAAATATATCAATCAACATACTTCTGGCTCCCCTGTGACTTCATTAGTTTGTATCAATATCTTACCAAGAGTGATATCTTTACAAACAGACATTAAGGCAGGTTCCAGAACCTCTCCTGCACGCAGGATTGAGACTCCACACAACTATAAAAAGTATAAATGGAGATGTTTATAGCATAGTCTAAACTGAGTCATTGTTATAAATCCTAGTTTTAAATGCATCCACATGTGTTACTATGGGTTAATCACCATGGTAACCACACTGTGTGTGTATAACTGTATATATATATATATATGGATTGCAGCTGAGTTTGACTTGTTTAACTGCACTACACCACTAATATGCGAGTATCCTTAATTTTTCATGAATTTATAATGAGCTTATATAGATGTCATTCTCAAAAGCTTACCTTTCCTTTAAATCTTTTCCCAGTATATTCTAGTTTTTGAGGTGTATTTACAGTCACATTCTATATAATCATGAATGTAATTATCATAAATAATATTTTATTTGGCCTCAGGAAATCAATAACTACTACTGATGCTAGTCTCATTCTTGTACTAGTCTCAACCCCATTCTACTGATGCTAGTCTCATTCTTGTACTAGTCTCAACCCCATTCTAACGATGCTAGTCTCATTCTTGTACTAGTCTCAACCCCATTCTACTGATGCTAGGCGCATTTTTGTACTAGTCTCAACACCATTCTAACGATGCTAGTCTCATTCTTGTACTAGTCTCAACCCCATTCTAACGATGCTAGTCTCATTCTTGTACTAGTCTCAACCCCATTCTACTGATGCTAGTCGCATTTTTGTACTAGTCTCAATCCCATTTTAACGATGCTAGTCTCATTCTTGTACTAGTCTTAACTCCATTCTACTGATGCTAGTCTCATTCTTGTACTAGTCTCAACCCCATTCTACTGATGCTAGTCTCATTCTTGTACTAGTCTCAACCCCATTCTACTGATGCTAGTCTCTTGCTTGTACTAGTCTCGACCCCATTCTAGCAAGTACCCTTTATTGGCCATGTAGTTAGCTATAGTTTTTACAATAGACTTGTAATTTAGTTATAGTTAACTAAAAGTCATAATACCTCACTAAAAGGGTTTTAGTTTTAGTTAACTAACTAAAAGTGCCCATTATTGGCCAGTTTTCATTTTAGTTAGTTACATTAAAACTGAAATACCTCAAAAGGAAGTAAAGAGAGTCCATATTCTATTATAAGACATGCTAGTCTATTTGTAATGAATACAAAGTCGTCTCTACTGGTCTCCTTGTTTCTATGGCAACAAATTTATAGATAATGAAGACTAGATGGATGGTCAGTCACAAACAGACAGACAGACAGACAAACCTAATTATAGTATGCATTCCTCTATTCTGTGTTGATTCCGGAAGTATATTGAGAGAGTCAGGTAATTTAACATTATTCAGATCACAAAGAAGCTTGAATCTGTTTGAGTGATTAGTATGTACGTACATACGTATGTATGTACATTTATATGCATGTATTACTTACATAGATACATACATACATACATACATACATACATACATACATACATATACATACATACGTACATACGTACATACGTACATACGTACATACGTACATACATACATACATACATACATACATACATACATAGACACATAGACACATAGACACATACATACATACATGTACATACATACATACATACATACATACATACATACATACATACATACATACAAACATACATACATACATACATACATACATACATACATATACAGTAACATACAAAGTTACAAACATATAACTAAATTACACACCTAAATTTGAATCCTCTCTAGGAAGGGAAAAAAAACAATAATTAATTAATTATATATTCATAGTTCTTTTATTAACCTTTTGTAATTGATCACGTACATGGTGTACTATTAGTTGCATAGCAACCTTATTCTCAGCACCTGGAAATGTAATATTGATTTATTAGTTTGTTATGTCAAGACTACACTGTACCTCTAGGGACGACTATATCAGCATATTGCATAGACGGTTCTATATACTGCTGAAATGCCTAAAGGAGGAGGAGGAAGAGAAGGAGGAAGAGGAAGAGGAGGAAGAGGAGGAAGAGGAGGAAGAGAAAAAGGAGGAGGAGGAGGAGGAGGAAGAGGAAGAGGAAGAGGAAGAGGAAGAGGAGGAGGAGGAAGAGGAAGACGAGGAAGAGGAGGAGGAGGAGGAGGAGGAGGAAGAAGAGGAGGAAGAGAAGGAGGAGGAAGAGGAGGAGGAGGAGGAAGAAGAGGAAGTCGAGAAAGAGGAGGAGGAAGAGGAGGAAGAAAAAGAGGAGGAGCAGGAGGAGGAGGAGGAAGAAGAGGAAGACAAGGAAGAGGAGGAGGAAGAGGAGGAGGAAGAGGAGGAAGAGGAGGAAGAGGAGGACGAGGAGGAGGAGGAAGAAGAGAAAGACGAGGAAGAGGAGGAGGAAGAGATATATGTAATAATTAGAAAGACCAAGATTAAGTAGAGCAGAAAGGGAATATACCATAGAACTACCTAACTGGACTTACCGGTTTTACAAACTTGTTATATTGTTCTAATACCCCAGTAAGGTCACGCCCTCTCTCAGTTATATCTCTTCGTAGTCTTCTAGCAAGACGAATATCAGAATCTGTATCTACAAATATCTTTAGATCCATTAGTTTACGTAACTTTGGACTAACGAATGCCATTATACCCTCAAAGATTATAACATTGGCACCATACATAGTACGCTAATAGAGGAAGTACAATAACAGTATATACATGTACTAGGTTCAGTTGATTTTTTATGATAGCTCACAAAACAGTCTTCATGTTGTTTTAGTTAACTATAACTATAAGCAAGAGCCCCAATTAGATTATGGGCTCCTGCTATAACTAAAACCTCTTTTAGTAAGGCATTTTGATTTTTAGTTAACTAAACTATAACTAAATTACAAGTCTACTTGTGTGTCTGTTTGGCTGTGTCTGTCTGCCTGTGTCTGTTTAATTGTGTGTCTGTCTGTGTACTGTGTATGCTTCTGCATGTGAGTGGGTTAGTGTTATTTTAGTAACTATAACTATAACTAAAACCCCTTTTAGTAAGGCGTTGTGACTTCTAGTTAACTAAACTGTGACAAAATTAAAAGTCTATATAACTAAATAAAATGAAAATTGGCCAAGAATGGGCACTTGTAGTTAGTTAACTAAAACTAAAACCCTTTTAGTAAGCCTAATATTACCTAGTTACTAAACTAAAATTGTGATAATCTAGTCATACTATAACTATAACTAAAACTAAAACCCTTTTAGTAAGCCTAATATTACCTTAGTTACTAAACTAAAATTGTGATAATCTAGTCATACTATAACTATAACTAAAACTAAAACCCTTTTAGTAAGCCTAATATTACCTTAGTTACTAAACTAAAATTGTGATAATCTAGTCATACTATAACTATAACTAAAACTAAAACCCTTTTAGTAAGCCTAATATTACCTTAGTTACTAAACTAAAATTGTGATAATCTAGTCATACTATAACTATAACTAAAACTAAAACCCTTTTAGTAAGCCTAATATTACCTTAGTTACTAAACTAAAATTGTGATAATCTAGTCATACTATAACTATAACTAAAACTAAAACCCTTTTAGTAAGCCTAATATTACCTTAGTTACTAAACTAAAATTGTGATAATCTAGTCATACTATAACTATAACTAAAACTAAAACCCTTTTAGTAAGCCTAATATTACCTTAGTTACTAAACTAAAATTGTGATAATCTAGTCATACTATAACTATAACTAAAACTAAAACCCTTTTAGTAAGCCTAATATTACCTAGTTACTAAACTAAAATTGTGATAATCTAGTCATACTATAACTATAACTAAAACTAAAACCCTTTTAGTAAGCCTAATATTACCTTAGTTACTAAACTAAAATTGTGATAATCTAGTCATACTATAACTATAACTATAACTAAAACCCTTTTAGTAAGCCTAATATTACCTTAGTTACTAAACTAAAATTGTGATAATCTAGTCATACTATAACTATAACTAAAACTAAAACCCTTTTAGTAAGCCTAATATTACCTTAGTTACTAAACTAAAATTGTGATAATCTAGTCATACTATAACTATAACTATAACTAAAACCCTTTTAGTAAGCCTAATATTACCTTAGTTACTAAACTAAAATTGTGATAATCTAGTCATACTATAACTATAACTAAAACTAAAACCCTTTTAGTAAGCCTAATATTACCTTAGTTACTAAACTAAAATTGTGATAATCTAGTCATACTATAACTATAACTAAAAGACTTTCAAAATAATTTTAATTATAAATAAGAGAAACTAAGCTATCAATACTTGAAGATAAATCATTGCTCTACTTTAGATACCAAATGTAATTGGCTTTTTGAACAAGATGGCCGAAAGAGGAACAATTCATCTTAACCAAAAATGACAAATATTAAATACATGATTTTATCAGAGATGTAGAAAGAAAGACACCTGAGGCAATGGAAAAATGAAAATGAGAGTTGCCTCAGGTGGGATTCGAACCCACGACACTCAGTACTCCGGACAGATGCTCTACCAACTGAACTACCAAGGCAGCTCAGCATGTACGATTCATTTTCATGTGTGGTCATGTTAATAATAGTGCTTATAATATTTGTACCGTATATTTTGCTCGACTATGTGTTGTAAAATCGTAAACAGGTACCTCTACTCTACTTCCTTCCTTTAGTTTACTAAGAGTATTCACTAACAGATCAAAATCAAATGCATCTATTGGAACGATACATTTTGATTGAAAGTGATTCAGACTGATGAAAATGAGCCAGGCTAATTTAATACTAATTCAAAATGATTCAATACTGATTTAAAATGATACACTGATTCAAAATGATAGATATTGATTGAAAGTGATTCAGACTAATTCAATACTGATTTAAAATGATACATATTGATTCAGACTGATGAAAATGAGCCAGGCTAATTCAATACTAATTCAAAATGATTCAATACTGATTTAAAATGATACACTGATTCAAAATGATAGATATTGATTGAAAGTGATTCAGACTAATTCAATACTGATTTAAAATGATACATATTGATTCAGACTGATTAAAATGAGCCAGGCTAATTCAATACTAATTCAAAATGATACACACTTAATTAGACTGATTCCAAATGATCCAGGTTGATTTAAAATAAGACTATATATATAATTATGTTTACATTAATTGGTAATAAAACCTAGTGGTTGGATCTGAATAATTATTTTTTAATCCTGATTCCTATTTTCTCATAATTGCATTCCTAAATATCATTGTTGTAAATGTAACTACATATATATCATAAATTGTAATCCATTTACATCCTGATTCCCATTCTTACACTAAGTTTATCCTGATTCTCATACTTATTTATCTCATTCCTGTACCATAATCCCCATTCCCAGTGATACCTGGATGATCAAAGTCATACTTATTTTCTGCAGCTAGCGTCTGCTGTTCTGGAGTGAGACTTTTATAAAACGAATCTTGTGATAGCAGAGAAACCCAGTCCACTTTCAACGACTCTATTATTTTTCGAGCAACTGTTGTTTTACCTGACGCACTACCACCAGCTAAACCAATCACAAATGCTTCCACTTTTTGTCCTTCTGAGTCGTACCATGGTGGACGTCCTGTATATGCATGCATGTATGTACGTATGTATACATGTATGTATGTATGTATGTATGTACGTATGTGTGTGTGTGTGTGTGCGTATGTATTTATGTATGTATGTATGTATGTGTGTGTGTGTGTATATATATATATAATTATATAAATAAATATATATATATATATATATATATATATATGTATGCATGTATGTGTGTCTTTACATACGTATGTTGGTGTATCACTCTACCACAAAATAGTAGATATTGTTTTGTAGAATATAGAACCTACCCGATGTATATATTGTTCTCTTTCTTCTGGTACTCATTTTCTTTGATGAACCAGTGAAAGATGACTTGAGCTGGTTACTAGTAAACGAGTTTGTAAAGAAAATTAATTACGAATCATGTAAATTATGTACAAAAGATGTACATTATTACAATCCTTTGACATATGAATGCATATATATTCACTTACTCTTCAGGCTCGCTATCAGTCCCTGAATCTGATATGGACCACATATCTGAAGAATGACTGCTGTCCAGTCGATTCATTTCAGGAGATTAGTCAGATTAGAATATACTAGCGAATATACGAAAAGTATATCTGAAATTAGTAACACAATAACAAAAATCCAAAAATACACAAATAAGTAAAACTAGTTTCACACTATAATGGTTAGTATTGAAAATATGAATATTTTAACTAATTAATTAAATGTTCTTTTCTTTCATTAGTACTGCGAATAGATCTTCAGTGGTCTTCTTCTTGTTCCTTTTATTGCAATATTTTATCACCATATGACATAACTGACTGACATTAATACCGGCTGACAATAGCTTATCAACTACATCGGGAAGCTATGTGAATAAAAATATATAGTTTGGTTGTGAAAAAAGGTTGTATGTATGAAATTAATAAACCCAACTATAAAACATCGATCCATTTGTTCATGCATCCATCCATCCGTCCGTCCGTCCGTCCGTCCGTCCGTCCGTCCGTCCATCCATCCATCCATCCATCCGTCCATCCATCCATCCATCCATCCATCCGTCCATCCATCCATCCATCAATCCATACGTCCATCTGTCCGTCCATCCATATGTCCATCAATCTATACATTTATCTGTCCGTCCATCCATCCATCTGTCTGTCCATCCATCCGTCTATCGGTCCATCCATTCATCCATCCATCCATCCGTCCATCCATCCATCCATCCATCTGTCCATCCATCTGTCCATCCATCCATCCATCTATCCATCCATCCATCCATCCATCCATCCATCCATCCATCCATCAATCCATACGTCCATCTGTCCGTCCATCCATATGTCCATCAATCTATACATTTATCTGTCCGTCCATCCATCCATCTGTCTGTCCATCCATTCATCCATCCATCCATCCATGCATCCATTCATCATACTACTATACATATACCTAAGTACATACATGTACATATACCTGTTCAACTCGTTTATCATTAAAAGGATAATATTTCATTTCTGGTCGGCCGCTTGCTGACACAGCCATCCATTGTAACATAGTCTTCAACTGTGGATCACCTTTAAATGCCCCGCATCCCCAGTTGCCCGTAGCAACAGGCCGTAGAATTGATTTCTGTATAGCATGGCAACGAGGTGAAAATTGGAACAACCCTTCTTGTACAATATCTAACGAGTATTGAGAACCAGCTTCTCGTAAACTGTGTAAAAAAGTGTCAATTTTTGACATTCCTTTTGAATGAACAATATCGGATTTATTTTCAATCAAATGTTCCTGAATTTCTTGAGGAAGGGTTGTCATAGCGATTGCATCACGAAGAATTATATCAGCTAAAAGACTCGAGAATTCTTCAATAGTACTGACCATATTGAGAGCTAAATTGTCAAGCTCTGTGGGAGATGGAGGCATTGAGTCATCTCCGCGAGTGGATGTCGTGGACCAAGCTATACTCATTCTAGATGATGAAAGATGTAAAGATCTTGGGTCTAACATATTATCAGGTCCATCAGTCTGGTTCGATCCCCTAGGATAGTTCCGACGTTGACCACTTTGCTGACGAGAGTGATTTTTTGATTTTTGGTTAGATATGCTTCTTGGTTTTTTAGTCCCTCCAATAACTTTACTTCCACCTCCAGCAGAGCTTAAACTAACAATAGTCTTCTTTGGAGATGAAGTATTGAGAACACTTCCTAATATATCGCTTGCCATTTTACCAGCAAAATCTATCATTGAATCTGATACTGTACTCGTTGGTATCTCATCAATGCTGACTTGAGGAGGAGGAGGAGGGAGAGGGAGAGGGAGAGGTATGTTTGAGGTGTGGTCTTCCATTCTTGTATTCAGAGATTCAATGATGCCAGAATGAATAGCGTTTTCCACTACTGTGTCTGTGAATTCAATAGGTAACATCAGCTGACCTGTATAACTGGATGATCGACTTCTGGTAGTACTTTCCTATATGTGAACAATACATACATACATACATACATACATATATACATACATAAATGTACATACATACATACATACATACATACATACATACATACATACATACATACATACATACATACATACACACATACATACATACATACATACATACATACATACATACATACATACATACATAATAGTAATACAATGTATATAATATTATATTCACCACATCGGAGGATGGTAAGCCTTCAGTTTCAATATTCATTGGTACATTCATGGAACTAGACACCAAGTCATTCATCACATCAGATAGAATGGAACTCGTTACTCCAGTTACATATTTATCAAATGAATCTATGACATTATGAGAGTGGATAGATAGGTAGAAAGATAGAATAGGTGGATGGATAGATGTATGGATGGACGGATGAATGGATGAATAGATAGAGAGATGGATGGATGGATAGATAGATGGATAGATGTATGGATGGACGGACAAATGGATGGATAAGTAGAGAGATGGATGGATAGATAGATAGTTGGATGGATGGATAGATGTATGTATGGATGGATGGATGAATGAATGGTTAAATAGACAGATGGATAGAAGATGATAAACTAATAGATAGATAAATGTGTGGGTGGATGAATGGATATAGACAGATGAATGGATAGACTGATAGATTGATAAATAGATAGATAGATAGATAAATAGAGATGGAAAGATAGATGGATGAATAGATAGATAAATGTATGGATGGATGGATGAATGGATAGATAGACAGATGCATATATTGATGAATGCCTGATCAGGATAAATGAAACCACACCCCTTAATTAATTACCTTTATTATTTTTACTCAACACATCACTAAACACACTATCCACTACAGATTGTGCCAAGCTACTCAAAGAACATCTCTTTTCTTCTGCCTTCTCTCCTACTGATTTCATAACATCACTTAAAATATCATTAGTCAACGATAAGGAGAATGACTCAATCCCTCCGTCACTTCTTCTATCTTCCTCCTCCTCCTCCTCCTCCTCGTCATCAGCTGTAAGTTGTGACATTGTGTCATACATACCTAGTGAAATGTGATGTCATGTGATATCACAGTGATGTCATGTGATATAACCTGTGATATCATGTGATTATTGCAAGGTATTGTGAGTTAACTATAACGATAACAATACCTATAACTAAACCTCTTTTAGTAAGGTATTGTGAGTTAACTATAACTAAAACTATACACTATAGTACATATAAAGTCACCAGGCCATCATGAATGTGAACAGACTTTAATATTTTCTCTTTAATTACTCATTTTGTCATTACTTAACTAAAACAGCACTACTAATTGATATACATATACAGTGTTCTGCCCACACTGGTTGGCACTGGTCGGGAATAACCACCTCTCAGATGAATTAACCACCTCTCAGATAATACATATATAGGCTACTGAGACAGAATTAGGTATAAAGTGGATAAACAGCAATGTAGAATCCAAATACCACTCTAAATATCCTGGGCAGAACAGTGTACCTAATTACAGGGGTGTCCTCATTTCATGGGTGAATTTAAAGCACAGTTTGGGACATTTGTAAGTGTCCTTAATACAGGGGTGTCCTCATTTCATGGTGTCCTCAATAGAGAGGTTTCACATACCTAATTCTTCTTCATAAATATCATCATATTCTCCTTGATTCATTGCTACATGTTGTAAGCCCAAGTCTCCCCGTTCATCTCTACAAAGAAACCCAATAAGTGCTTTATTCAGATCTCGTAGAACTCTATCCTCTTGATATTGATTATCAGAATTTTGATAATTAATAGCATTAATTGCCGTAATAGTCATATGTAGATTACCATAGACATCTTTCTGTGAATATATATATAATATGTATGTGTGTGTTAATTAGTGTTGTTTTAGTTAACTATAACTAAAACCACTTTTAGTTAACTAAACTATAATCTACAGCGGTGTGGAAACAGCTAGTCATGTAGGATATTGTCTACTCACTTCTGAAGGATCCTGATAATCTCCGCCATATTTAAGAGATCCAGCGTATCCTTCGTAATATGAAAATCTTTCAAAACCCGATACTATTATGGCTTCGTTATACTCCATAGCGTCCATTATTAACATGGATACTATTAATTCAGGACATATAACAAATCGTATCTCCTCTTGTACTCTTCCTCCTCCAAGGGCCCCTCCACCGATATGAGCAGCAGCAAAGTCCACCTGTGATGTTTATGATAACAAATGAGATCACATGACTGTCACATGATAACCTGTAGTGTCCTGCTTCCAGCATCTTCTATTTTTTTCTCATTGTCCACACTTACTGGACACAGAGGATATTCACACCCATACCAGTCTGATAAAGTGGGTACGTCTTCCTTTGGTATAACCTAAACAATGTATGTATGTATGTATGTATGTATGTATGTATGTATGTATGTATCTATGTATGTATGTACATGTATGTATGTATATTGTATAGATGTACTCATAATTATAGTCAATAAATAAAAGAATTTGATACATTTTATAATTTATTAGTAAAGTTAACCCACACACATACACATTGCAAAGGTACAAAGTACAAGTACATATAATACTCATGATCATAGTACACACATACCTGTCTACTGTAACAAACAGCTCCACACACATACACATTGCAAAGGTACAAAGTACAAGTACATATAATACTCATGATCATAGTACACACATACCTGTCTGCTGTAACAAACAGTACCAGGTACTCCATCCTCCTCTCGATACGACATACGATAAAAATAATTCAGGATACATTTTAATTTAGCAGTTTGCGATGAACATCTAGACGAACTAAATGAACATACAAAAATACACATGATCTCTACTCAAGTGGTTTAACCAAATAGCATAGGACCAAGTGGCTTTACATCCTCTCCGAAGGATGCGGCAATAAACACCCTCCTTGTTTTTGAGGATAGAGCTGAGTATACTCATAGGCGAAAAAAGCCTGTACCTAGTGGGGCTTGAACCTTTTGATTGGAGGGCCACCACTTTAACTAGCAAGCCACTAGTACCCCATTAATTTAATTATTTATCATTACAATGATGTGTCCACTCTGTTATTATTAATAATAATTATATTAATAAACTCACTCGGAAGAATTGAAAATTTTAAAGAATCTTTCAAATGTGAATGATTTAGATTTCTTTCCCAATGGATGCTCATGAGGAAATGTACAGAGGAATGCATTAGCCAATAGAGAGAGTATTAACTTACGACCAAGATGTACATATGCACCTAATTAATGAATATAATTATAATGAGAATAACTATGAATATTAAATGAGCTCATTATAATTAGCTTGGATGTTTATTTGGAAGCTATGAATATTAAATTAGATTAATGAATAATTATAATAACGGTAGCTATGAAATTTAATAAGCTCTTCATTTAGATTAATGAATAATTATAATAATGATAGCTATGAATATTTAATGAGCTCTTCATTTAGATTAATGAATAATTATAATAATGATAGCTATGAATATTTAATGAGTTCTTTATTATGAATAGATGAATATTGAATAAGCTCGTTATGAACATGTGAACATTAAATGGCTAGAATATGAATAATAAATTAGGTGTTTGTTTACATTAATGAATATATAATGAGAATAGCTATGAATATTGAATGAGGTCCTTACCCTCTTGTTGTTGTATGAACGGCACACCTTTGTCGGGTATTAACACATCAAGACACGAAGCACTTCTACAAATGAATGGAAGTGTTTTATTAAAGAATATTTCTTTCTCTTCTTCACTTGCTATGTCAGTAAGGAAAATGGCTAGTCCCTTGAGACAAGACAATCTTTGAGATGTACTAGCAAGATCTGATGATGTTTCTTCTCTCGTATTCTCCTCGATATAGCGACGAAATTCTTCTGCTGATTGAATAGAAGATATGAGCTTGAAGTAACGCTTGTCTTCAGGCCACTGTTGACTTTCACAAGGCAGAAAGACTTGGGTCATTATGGAGATTGAAGAAGCAGTGGCTAGTTATTAAATATTTAATAACTAGACCACACCCATATTTTTTCTCAATTGCTTATCTGAAAAAATTTGCAGTTGTTTTTTTACATGCTCTGTATATCCTACGAAGAGCTTACAGCAGGACAGGAGTCATGTCTGAAGCTAACTGGCCATGGTTCCATCGCTCTTTAGGGCGTATGGAAACGGAGAAACTTCTCGTTGATAATTGTAGGGATGGCTGCTTTCTGATTAGACCTTCTGAGACAAGAAAAGGGGCTTATGTATTGTCGCTCATGTAAGTTATTTCAGCTGCAGAAATGTATTATAAATATATATTATATATACATACAATAGTGTGTGAGTATTTTAATTAAAGGTCAATATAATAATTATTATAACTACCCCTTAATTAACTTACAAATTATTTATTAATAACTATATTCTATTATAAAATACATGTACATGTAATCTATTATAAAATACATGTACATGTAATCTATTATAAAATATATGTACATGTAATCTATTATAAGATACATGTACATGTAATCTATTATAAGATACATGTACATGTAATGTCATAGGTTAGGTTAATACATGATAATACTGTAACTCATTAATGAAGCAATGGATTGGAATTTTGATATTCAAAAAAAAAACAAAATAATAATTATGGTAATTTTTCTGATATCAAAGGATGACCTTTTAAAGTTATCTTTAATTCACCCTTTGTCTCAATTTGAAAACTTTTCTCATGTATAATAAACTCATACATTTCAATGTTCATTTTATCTTTCAGTTTTTGTTGTGAAAGAGTGGAATATACATGTACATGTACATGTACTAGTAATATACGTGTACATGTACTATTAATATATGTGTACATGTACTATTAATATACATGTACATGTACTATTAATATACATGTACATGTACTAGTAATGTAGCCCAAATATATTCTTGATAATTGTAAATTAAATGTATACACATACATATTATATGATTATCTATTATTTATAGTTATAATCTGTTTAATTATAGATATATATATGTATTTATTATGTACATGTACATGTTCATACATACATACATGTACAGACATACATGTACATACATACATACATGTACATACATAAATACATGCATACATACATACATACATGTACACACAATGTACATGCATACATACATGTACATACATACATACATACATACATACATACATACATACATGTACATACAATGTACATGCATACATACATACATACATACATACATACATACATACATACATACATACATACATACATACATACATACAAACATACATCTTTGTATTCTTGTTTTTATTGATCATTCTTGGTGTATCAATAATGTTATTGCAACCTACACATCAATAACTGTTTTGTTTGTCAGTTTAATATGTAGAAAATTGTCTAATACGACTATTCCTAGCACTATCCTTAATGGATAAATGGATAGATTGTTTATCATTATATGTACATGTACACTAGCACTAATGTATGTATGTATGTATGTATGTGTGTATGTATGTATGTGTGTGTGTGTGTGTGTGTGTGTGTATGTGTGTGTGTGTGTGTGTGTGTGTGTATGTATGTATGTATGTATGTATGTATGTATGTATGTATGTATGTATGTATCTATGTATGTATGTATGTATGTATGTATGTCAGAGTTTTTGATAAGTTTTGAAGCTTGGGCCAAATTGGCTCAAAAATGGTTAGTGTGTACGCCATTGAGAATACATCTTGAGCCAATTAACTAAGAGTTAATGCTGTTAGTGACAATATAATCATAATTAACTGCGCCACTGGCCCAAAGAGAGAACTGTGCAGTGCCAAATGAGAAGCTCTTTGGGCCAATGGTGCACCATATGAGCTTATCAAAAACACTGATGTATGTATCTATGTATGTATGTATGTATGTACATATGTATGTATGTATGTGTGTATGTATGTATTTTCTATTTCATTTTCAGACATCAAGAAAGAATTCATCATTATCGTATTTTACCTAATGAAGACTCCAGCCTCTCTGTACAGGTGAGTATGTTATGATTTATTACCAATCTATTTATCTTTCTTACAAATTATCTATCTATTCATTTGATAATCCATCCATCCATCCATCCATCCATACATCCATCCATCCATCCATACATCCATCCATCCATCCATCCATCCATTGATCTATTCATCCATTTCTCCCGAAGGCTCAAGAAGGTGTACAACAGAAGAAGTTTAAATCATTGGATGAATTAGTTCAATTTTATCAATCACGTAATCGTGGTATTGTTTGTGGTTTGACCACACCCATTGGACCTAACACAAATCAAGATGAGCAACTAGATGACGAAGGAGATGATGACTCGGGTTAGTTCTGTGTATCTGTCAAAGTTTCTCCAAAAAAATACTAAATGTTTTACCAGAGTTTTTGAAAATCTCATATGGCGCACCATTGACCCAAAGAGCTTCTTATTCGGCACTGCACAGTTCTCTTCTTTGGGCCTGATGGCACAGTTAATTATGATTATATTATCACTAACAGCATTAACTGTTTGTTAATTGGCTCAACATGTATTCCCAATGGGAGTGATGTCCAAGATTGCCATCAAAGACTAAGATCACTTTGATACTGGTTGAACCCTAACCACAAGGGAACCCTAACCACATGGGAACCCTAATTGAACCACATAATGATATTCATGAGATTTTGATGGCATAAATACCCAATGGTGCACATACTAACTATTGTTTGAACCAAATTGGTCTGTGCTTTACTGGACTACAGCTTTCTCTGTTAGTCCGTCTCTCTCTCTGTTAGTCTATCCACTGTATCTTATTCCAGATTATGATGAGCCAGAGGAAGATGAAGATGGTGAAGGGTTGGTTAATGATTTTGAAGATAAGCAAACTTGTGCTGTGACTAACAAATATTTACTAGCATTTTTAGCTCATACTGATCTGACTTCGTAAGTTAGATGGATTGATTGATAGATGGATGAATGGATGAATGAATGGATGGATGGATGTATGGATGGATGGATGGATGGATGGATGGATGGATGGATAGATGGATGGATGGACGGATTGATAGATGGATGGATGAATAGATGAATGGATAAATCTATGGATGAATAGATGGATGGATGGATGGACAAATGATGGATGGATGGATGAACAGATCAGATGGATGAATGGACGGATGGATGGATTGATGGATGGATGGATGGATGGATAGATGGATGGATGGACGGATTGATAGATGGATGGATGAATAGATGAATGGATAAATCTATGGATGAATGGATGGATGGATGGATGGACAAATGATGGATGGATGGATGAACAGATCAGATGGATGAATGGACGGATGGATGGATTGATGTATAGACAGATGGATGGATGGATAGACAGACAAACAGATAGATGGACGAATGGATGAATGAATAGATCATTGCACATGAAGAACTTAGATGGAAGAACAGAAATACAAATTTAAATATAATGTTTCAAATTTTCTTATAGTGTTGATCAAGAATTTCAGGATCGTTTAAAATATTATATAAATGTGGATGTGACAGATGACATACGCAGCATGTTATCAACAGCTCCTAATTTAAAATGTTTAAAACAACTCCTGAACAAAGAAGTGGAATCAACACACAGGTTAATACTACTAGAGTTCATTTAGGGGGGTTGGGGTCATTGCTCCCTATGCCAGAATTTCACCACCATTTTGAAGTTATGTTACCAATCTATACAGCATGCCAATCTTGTATGTTACCTCCACCCCTTCAAAATTCCCCCCCTTGACAAATTTTCTAATGAAGGTCTATATTTGGTATGCTTAGATTCACAAACTTGTATGTCTATTTTAGTTGTACATGTAGTTAATTAAATGAAATAATACCAAGGCTATAGTTCAGGGTAAAAATTAGAATTTTGAGAGAATACTAAAATGCTCACGGTTCTAACAGATAATATTATTGATCAAAACCACTTCACAAACATAATAAGGACATCATTATCTAACTCTAGAAAAATGTAACTAAAAGTCATAATACCTTACTAAAAGAGGTTTTAGTTATAGTTATAGTTAACTCACAATACCTTACTAAAAGAGGTTTAGTTATAGTTATAGTTAACTCACAATACCTTACTAAAAGAGGTTTTAGTTATAGTTATAGTTAACTCACAATACCTTACTAAAAGAGGTTTTAGTTATAGTTATAGTTAACTCACAATACCTTACTAAAAGAGGTTTTAGTTATAGTTATAGTTAACTCACAATATCTTACTAAAAGAGGTATAGTTATAGTTAACTAACTCTATACTATATATATATATAATTGTATTATTTCTTGAACTTTCTCAGAGAAGTGGATAGACTTTTTGCTCAAATAGATGTCTTACAAAGTCTATTAGAGCGTGTGGGTGGAGCTAAGCAGTCGCTTGCCTCTGCTAATTATCGTCGTTCATCACCTCAAGACTCATCTTTTGATACGATACATTTTAAATTAAGTGAATGTTCTGCAGCTATTCAAAGACTTGAATCAACAGTGAGTCTATTTATAGTAGTTAATGAACTAATGATTCTATTAATAGTAACAATTAATAGTCTATTATTAGTAACACTTAATAGTCTATTATTAGTAACACTTAATAGTCTATTATTAGTAACACTTAATAGTCTATTATTAGTAACACTTAATAGTTTATTATTAGTAACACTTAATAGTCTATTAATAGTAACACTTAGTAGTCTATTATTAGTAACTCTTAGTAGTCTATTATTAGTAACACTTAGTAACACTTAGTAGTCTATTTTTAGTAACACGTATTAGTCTATTATTAGTAACACTTAGTAGTCTATTATTAGTAACACTTAGTAGTCTATTATTAGTAATTGTGTTTTATATAACTTTCTATTTCACAGGCTTATTCTACATTCAAAGGTTTAAGCAGTGGAACTCCAGGTGGAGGAATTACTTCATTATCTCAGCCATCTTCCTTCCAAGGAGTACCTTCTGTGCTAACTGATAATATATCTTTTGATGTAAGGATGGATGGATGGATGGATGGATGGATGGATGGATGGATGGATGGATGGATGAATGGATGGATGGATGTATGGGTGGACGGACAGATGGATGGATGGATGGATGGATAGGTGGGTGGATGGGTGGATGGTTGGGTGGATGGATGGATTTCATGATTTATTTATTTTATATCAGGTGAAGTTGGATATGGGAGCATTTGGACCTAAAAAGAACTTTTGTTTGAAAGTTAATCTAAAGGAAGGGATGTTGATTCTTACGAAACAGGGAGATTTTACTCGTGTCACATATCCTCATCATGATGGTTAGTGTGATAAACTAATGAATGAACAATATCCATTGAATGAACACATGGATGATCAATTGGACTAGTGGATAGATAAATGAATGGGAGATTGGACAGACAGATACATGTATATACATACATGTAGATAGATACATAGATATATACATAGAAATATACATACATGTAGATAGATAGATACATGTACATATATACATACAGTTGATATATGTGTAGACAGATAGATAAACTTTCGGTGGATGGATGTATGGATGAATACATGGCATGGATGGATACATGAATGTATGGATGGATGGATGGATGGATGGATGGATGGATGGATGGATGGATGGATGGATGGATGGATGGATGGATGGATGGATGGATGGATGGATGGATGGATGGATGGATGGATGGATGGATGGATGGATGGATGGATGGATGGATGGATGGATGGATGGATGGATGGATGGAT
>OX345638.1:452500-460000 GCA_947044365.1 Petrosia ficiformis
ACCTCATGGACTACAGAAATATACTAACAAGTTAATAGAGAATGGATTTGATAGTGTGAAGTATATACACGAAGTGTTAGATTCTGATTTAGTGGAAATAGGAGTTACAGATGACTGGGATAGAGCTAAAGTAAGGAGAGAGGAGGGAGATAGGGAGGGGAGGAGGAGCAGAGATAGGGAGGGAAGGAGGAGGATAGGTAGGGAGGTTAGAGAGAGAGGGAGGAGCAGAGGTAGGGAGGGAGGAGCAAAGGTAGGGAGGGTAGAGAGAGAGGGAGGGAGGAGAAAGGAGTGGTAGCGAAGGGGTTAGGTTAGAATCTTTCAAGAGACTTAGACCACCCTCTCCTACCACTGCATAGAGAAGGAGTATAGGAACTGTAGATCATTTCTTCTTTACTCTTTCTTCAGTTATTAAAAGTCTTTCAAAGTGCAAAACATAACAAGCAATAGTGGAAATGGGTGGGGCTGATATGTTAGCTACATCAAAAGGAAACTATTATACGAGTCACCAGTTAATTAAAGTTAATAAATAATATTATTAATATTATCACAGATCACAGAGAAGTTTAACAGTATATTTTTTAAAATGGTTTTTAATTAATCATGATAGTTAATTCACATTATATTTTGCAGACTAAATAATAATAATAATAATAATTTGTTGTTATCAGTAACCTGTTTGTGTGTGAAAAAGTTATTTTTTTTGTTTATTTATAATTTTAAAAACTTTTTTTTTTGCAAATAATTAGTTTAAAAATAATTAAGTCAAAATGCTAAAAAAATATGATCGGATTAAAAAAATTTAACATGTTTTTGATTCTATTGAACACATTCTACAATGCTTTTTATATTGTTTATTGATTGGAGTTGATATCAATGAGATTCAGTTTGTCAGCTTCTGGAGAGCTGCTTCTAATTGCGACTCTAAATTCACTCTAGCTTGAGTTTCTTGTGACAATGTGGAGTGAATATGATCTAATTCCTGTACAATACGGGAAGAAATATATTTTCTGTCCATCTATCTATCCATCAATCCATCCATCTATCAATCCATCCATTCATCTATCCATCCATCCATCCATACATATTTATTCAAACCTCAGTAAGAAACTTTACTTGAGTTTCTAATAGACGAACTGATTTGTTGATATTCCTAATAAATTAAATAAATAATAATAATTTATGTTGACCACATCCAAAATACTATACATACTGTGATGGGTCTCTAAGCTGGGTGACACTTGCCTTTGCTGGAGAGAAGAGTCATATAGATATATATATATATACACAGAACTAACAACAAATACATACATACATAGTTACATACATACATACATACATACATACAAACATACATACGTACGTACGTACATGCATACACACACACACACATACAGACATGACATACATATATATAGACAGACACACATACATACAGACATACAGACATACATACATACACACATACATGGAGTGCCAGAGATAATACTATTAATCTTTTTGTAATATACAAGATAAAACAATAATAATCACACAATCACTATGACAATTACAAATATGGCTAATCACATGACAAATGGGGTGGAGGGGGGAGGAGTTGGATATACATGTATTAAATTGTTCAATGTTTTGTTTTAAGTGTCGTGTGAGAATCAAAACTGCCTGAACGATTTCGCAACAATCCTATTTTATCCGAACGCATTGAGAGTGTCGGTGAGAATGTGCGTTGATGAGTAAAACTTAGTTTCTCCCTTCGAGATTCGGAAGGAAGAGTGGTACATCTTTGTGGTGATACTGGAGCCAATGTGATATTTCTTTCGGTAATAACATCATAGTCACTTTCAACTTTCAAAGATGGTACTGCTAACTTTGTTGGGGATACAGGACCAATGGAATGTCTAACTGGCATGCTATGTTTATCCACTGTAGCAATGAGGAGGAAGTGGAGGAGGAGGAGAAAGAGGAGGAAGTGGAGGAGGAGAAGAAGGAGGAAGTGGAGGAGGAGGAGAAGGAGGAGGAAGTGGAGGAGGAGGACAAAGAAAAGGAGGAGGAGGAGGAGGAAGAGGAGAAGGAGAAGCAAGAGGAAGAGGGAATTGATTAGTTTAGTGGTTTTATTAAAGCCAGAGGTGCCTCACCATATTGTGATCATGTGACCAAACAACAATATCATGTGACACAGCTCATATTACCGCTTATACGTAAACACGCACCTCTGGCCTCCAAATATGTGCATATATACATACATGTACACACAAACTGTACATACATATACACATGTCTATATAAACATACGTATATGTACATAGTACATATATGTACACATGTACATACAACTAGTATATATACATGTACATGTACATACAGTACTAAGATATATACATAAATAGTTACATACATACGTACATACATGTACACCTATACATACATACATACATACATACATACACACATACATACATACATACATACATACATACATAAATACATTATGTACATACTACATACATACGTACATACATACGTACATACATACATACATACGTACATGTACATACATACGTACATACATACGTACATACAAACATACATACATACATACATATGTGCATAAATATGTACATACATTTGTACATTACATACGTACATACATACATACATACATACATACATAAATACATATGTACATACACACAAACAGACACTAAATGATATACACATAAACACATACACGTATATATTACATAAGTACATGTACATACTAACATATTTATATAGTTACATACAGTGTACATGTACATGTACATACATACATGTATATAGAGAGAAATGAATACGATCCATCACACATTAAAACAAACATTTGCTCACACATCAACGCACGGCCAGTAGCACAATATGCTTCAATTACTTTCAATATGGCAGTATCACCAGCTTTATCTAAAGATGGGCATGGTTATTAAATTTAATGTAACCATGGCAACCATATTTACCATACTCCAGGAGATAAGGCTTGTTGGGAACAGATGGAGGATTGTCATCTGTCTTTGAACGACCTAATAAGGCAATGATATATCTATTTATGAAGACATGCTTCTATCTCACGTTTCTTAGAAGTTGGGTAACTGAATTTTTTTCCTGCTCTTGGGCTTTTTGCGTCTTTCTGGAGATTATGGATAGATAGATAGATAGATAGATGGATAGATAGATAGCTATTGATTGATAGATAACAAATAGATATAGAAAGATAGATAGATGGATGGATGGATGGATGGATGGATGGAATGATGGATGGATAGATAGATAGATAGATAGATAGATTGGTAGATAGATAGATAGATAGATGGATGATGGATGGATTGATGGATGGATGAATGGATGGATGAATAGATGGATGGATAGATATATAGATAGACAGACAGACAGATAGATAGATAGATAGATAGATAGATAGATAGATAGATGGATGGATGAATGTAGATAGATAGATAGATAGACAGATAGATAGATAGATGGATGGATGGATGGATGGAAGGATGGATTGATGGATGGATGAATGGATGGATGAATGGATGGATGAATGGATGGATGGATAGATAGATAGATAGATAGACAGACAGACAGACAGATAGATAGATAGATAGATAGATAGATAGATGGATAGATAGAAAATAAACTTTAGTATATGACGTTCACAAGAATCATACATACATCTCTCAACATAATCAGTTGCTGAGTTTTAAGGGGCGGGGCAGGACGTAGTGACATGAACCCCCAGTGATGTGCTCTGTTAATAGGACCTGAGGCCTTGCGTAACATACGTGGGTTGTAGCCATGACGAAAGGTAGAAGAGGAACGAGAGACAGACCCTTTTGATATCATGGAGTTTGACCTGTGGATAGCCTGAGTAGATAAATAGATGTAAGAATGGATGGATACATGAATGAATGGATGAATGAATGGATGAATGGATGGGTGAATGAATGGATGAATGAATGAATGGATAGAAGAATGAATGGATGAGTGGTTGAATTTAAGGACAAGTGGATGAATGTATGGATGGATGGATGAGTGGGTGGATGGATGATGTATGGATGAATGGATGGGTGTATGATTGAATGGATGGATGAATGAATAAATGGATGGATGATTGAATGGATGAATAGATGAATTTAAGGATGAGTGTATGAATGTATGGATGGGTGGATGGATGGATGAATGGATGGATGAATGGATGAATGGATGGATGAATGAATGGATGGATGAATGGATGGGTGAATAGATGGATAAATGGTAAGGATGTGCGATAATATCGATATAGTGATCACTGAAGTAATTATTGTGATAAGCGATATCATGAATCTATATCGCAATATAATTATAATCTGATTATTATTAATTTTATTAATTATTATTGCTTGACACATGCATTCATGCATGCACAGTTCAGTTTGTACACAGAAGGCTAGGCTAGCAAGGAAGTTGAAGGATAGCATGATCCTTTGGCTCCACTTGTAGGAGCCAAAAGCAAGATATGACAGTTATACAGATTCAAGGTCCATGCTCCAACTAAACAGCAAGGAGGTAATGTGTCATTTGGATTTGGGTTACAGTGGCAACATGACTAATCTTCTTTATCATTTGTGGATTTGCTACATGGAGGAACACAAAGCTTTAAAGTATTGCGATTATCGTGATAAACTTTATATGATAATTGGGACAGAAACTTTTGATGATACAAATCCTTAATAAATGGATGACTAGACTCAAACCCGTACACTGGATCTTCCAGACTGTCCTCCTTGTTGTTGAAGTACATTATCCAGTAAAATGGACTGGTCTTTCTCAGAGAACAGAGATACATGTATAGTATCCATCCCCTTAGTTATTTCCACTGGGTGTGGCCAGCACTCTGAATGAGCTCCTCTTTTAATAGCGATGGTACTCAACTTCAAATTTGACTGTAGAAATGAAAATTTAATATTATTAATTATTAGTAGTGACTACTAATTAATAACTATTAATAACTAGTAATAACTAGTACATTAATAATTAGTATATTAATAACTATTAATAACTAGTACATTAATAATTAGTACTATTAACAAACTAGTACATTAATAACTATTAATAACTATTAATAACTAACACTATAATTAGTATATTAATAACTATTAATAACTATTAATAACTAGTACATTAATAATTAGTATATTAATAACTATTAATAACTAGTACATTAATAATTAGTACATTAGTATATTTATAACTATTTATAACTAGTACATTAATAACTATTAATAACTAGTACATTAATAATTACACAATACAGATAGTCACTCACCTTGAGTTCATAACCACTTAAACTCGCTCCAACAACCAGTATTACGAGTCGATCAGGAAATACCAGAAAAAATCTCTCTTCCACTTCCTATGGTCAATATACATTACATCATAATAATTAATGTAACATACATGTGATTATCACATGACAATTACCTCAGAACTTAAGGCTTGGTTTCCTTGAATTATACAAAAGCAATGTCCAAGTTCCAACAAACACTATGTATATATATATGTGTGTATATGTGTGTGTGTGTATGTAAGTATGTATGTATGTATGTATGTATGTATGTATGTGTATATATGGGTGTGTGTGTGCATGTGTGTGTGTGTGTGTGTGTGTGTGTGTGTGTGTGTATGTTTGTATGTATGTATGAATGTATGTATGTATGTATGTATGTATGTATGTTATATATATATAATATATATATAATATATATATATATATATTCACTTGTCCATTAAATCCTTGTACTGGGTTTGATAACATCTCATATTCAGTCTCTTTCTTCTTACGAAGTTCTTGAGTTCGAGTCTAAATGAAAATATATTGTAAGAATATAATCAAATTATAGACAGACAGACTGAAGGACATATAGATAGACAGACAGAGAGACAGGCAGACAGAGAGACAGAGAGACTGACAGACAGACAGACTGAAGGACATATAGACAGACAGACAGACAGACAGACAGACTGACAGACAGACAGAGAGACAGGCAAACAGATAGACAGACAGACAGATACAAACAGATGGACATATAGTGTCTCACAGCTATTGTTGAGTACAAATCGATAGCTTGTGAAACATTATTGGCATCAGAATGTTCTTCCTGCATATAAAATCATGTGACAATCATGTGATTAGCATGCATTATCACATAATTTCCTCACCCCAAGAATTCTTTCAAGTTCTTTTAACAAAACAGGATATTTATCGAGTCTCTTAAAAGGCTGGAAATAATTGCACATATGTTATAATTAGAATATTTAAGTTTTTTCATTTAATTGGAATATATATGGTACACGACATACCTTACTTAGTGATGTAGTCAAGGTAAGAATACCAGGACTAGCGGCTCCTCGTGACTCCATAAATGAAGATAGCTTGTCGCTAAATAGGTATTAAACAGAATTAATCATGTGATGTCATGTGACCATCACATGACTTACGAGTTTTCGGTCAATACTGCAACAGCTCTTGGATGATTAGCACAATAAGTAGAATACAATGTCTCCAACTACAGACAAGTTTGAATAATTAAAACCAGTTTAATAAACGGGTTTTTAAGACAAACCTCATTAGCAACTTTGAGAAATAAACTACCTAGATTCTGCTGACTCAAGGGTAATCTAAACAGAGAGAGTGGGGAGGGAGGGATAGGAGGAGAGGAGGGAGGGAGGAATAGGAAATAGGAGGAGGGGAGAGAGGGATGGTGGATAGGAGAGGGGAGGGAGGACGGAAGGGAGAGGGGATAAAAGGGAGTGGAGGGAGGGAGGTATGGATGGGGATAGGAGGAGGAGGGGAGGGAGGGATGGTGGATAAGAGGACGGGAAGGGAGGAATGGTGAATAGGAGGTGGTGGGAAGAGAAGGAGGGGAGTGGAGGGAGGGAGGGATGGATGGGGATTGGAGGAGGAGGAGAGTGAGGGATGGTGGATAGGAGAAGGGTTAATAGAAGGTGACAAAGCTGAGGATTTACCTAGAACATTCCTGAATAGATCTAAAAAATCCTTGTTGCCATTTGCTTAACTCCGGCAAGTTTCCAGTAAGGAACTCGGTATCATTGGGAGGCAATCTAAAAATACAAATACAATACATAACCAAAAAGTGGCCTCATAATTTATATTTAGTAATGGAAGCTATTGAAATCACAGTAATGTACATGTTTATACATGTACATGAACATGTACGTATATGCATGTACACATACATGAATAAGGAGGTACATGTACACATACATGAATAAGGAGGTACATGTACATGTGTATATAATTGTAATGAAGGACATGCATATGTACATGTACACATACATGTACATGTATATATATATATAGAGGTACATGTATATGTACATATACATTATACATGTACATGTATATAATAAGGTGTAACTACGGATTTATAAACTAACGCTTTTACTGAAACTTACACATTGGATGTC
>OX345638.1:467500-475000 GCA_947044365.1 Petrosia ficiformis
ACAGTGGAGCCAATGGGGAGGAACAACGCCTACAGGGCAACAGCAGTTTCCAGGGCAACCTTTTCCACAAACACAGTTTGGAGGACAATTTGGTCAGCAACCCGTTGGAAGTCAGTTTGGTCAATCACCTGTTGGGGTTCATCAACCCATTGGAGGTCAGTTTGGTCAATCACCTGTTGGGGTTCATCAACCCATTGGAGGTCAGTTTGGTCAACAATCACCTGTTGGGGTTCATCAACCCATTGGAGGTCAGTTTGGTCAACAATCACCTGGAGGCCAGTTTAGTCAGCAATCCAGTAGGGGTCAATTTGGTGGATTTGTTTCAGCAACCAACCCCTCTCAAACAAAGCCAACAGATGGAAGTAGTGGATGGAGTTCAGGTCTAGCAAAGAGTGCGCCAACATCTACTTGGGGCGCACAGCAACAGCAACAGCAAACTTTACCAAATATGTGGAGCTCTGATATAGGAGGAGGTGGTGGTGGTGGGTGGGGCACTAATACTGGACAACAGTCTGGAGTGGGTGGAGCTGGTGGGTGGGGTACTACTAGTCAACAAACTGGAATGGGTGGAGCTGGTGGGTGGGGTCAACAAACTGGAGTTGGTGGAGCTGGTGGGTGGGGTCAACAACCAAATCCATTTACTGTAAGTTTGTCGTATCCTAATAATGTCAGTATTAATTATTTTTTATTCTCTCCAGACAAGTGGCACTAAACAACAAACTGCTCCTAATCCATTTCTCTAACTAGTATTTTAGTTTACAAGATTATACTGTTAGTTCACAATAGTATACTGTTAGTTCACAATAGTATACTAATAGTTCACAAGATTATCTATATCTTGAATAACGAATGAGTTCTACAAATAGTTTTACACACTGTGCCATTTTTCGTTTGTTTTTTTTTTTATCCAGTAACTTCATGCATTTATTAAAAGTTTAATAATTAATTTTTATGTTAACCAAAGCTGCCTTGAGGCCATGCCCATCAATCCTAGAGGATAGAGTTTAAGATATATGATTATCTCCTATTATCCAACCCATGCTGTGTGTGCTCCATTTTAAATCTGTACTTGTTCTTTCTTATCATGGATTTACGTTTCTGCACTGTTGCTATGGTAATGTACCAGTCAATGTGTGCTGATATTACAACTCAATGTTCAATAACAATATCATCAAGATTTGTAATTAGGCTGTGGATGACCATTGCCTTGGGATTAAGCTCCTCCTGCTCACTTAATTGTGTTTGGGTATTAGGCTATGAATTGAACTAGCCTCATGCTGAACTACAGGAGCATCAGCATTTACTACTTCAAAAATGACTGATTTTTGCATCCACACAGTCATGTAATGTTCATGAACTTCATGAATAGGTTTAGAGCTAGATTACATCATCGTTATATATTCTATCATTAGGGTTGGGTGTGGTTTTATTTATAGAATCTATTTATAGTAGCAAATGATTACATCATTGTTATATATTCTATCATTAGGGTTGGGTGTGGTTTTATTTATAGAATCTATTTATAGTAGCAAATGATTACATCATTGTTATATATTCTATATCTATCATTAGGGTTGGGTGTGGTTTTATTTATAGAATCTATTTATAGTAGCAAATGATTACATCATCGTTATCCATTACGGTTGGGAGTGATTTTATTTATAGAATCTATTTATAGTAGCAAATGATTACATCATCGTTATATATTCTATATCTATCATTAGGGTTGGGTGTGGTTTTATTTATAGAATCTATTTATAGTAGCAAATAATTACATCATCGTTATATATTCTATATCTATCATTAGGGTTGGGTGTGGTTTTATTTATAGAATCTATTTATAGTAGCACATGATTACATCATGAAACTATCTATCTAGTTTCAGGAAAAAAATTTATCATAAATTATACACACACACATGAAAAATGAGGCAAGATGAAAAACTATTTAAAATACATTGAAACGAGATAAAGCAGAGAAAGAAATAAATTTTTATAGTTTAACAAGTCTATAATACAGTATTAGAATATGTAAATACATGTACAAGTGATTATTATTATTATTATTATTACTTCTACTGTGGAGACACTAATGTTTGAAGCCTTTGAAATACTTCTTTAAACTAAAAAGAAATATTAGAATCATATGAATAATTACTTTATAAAAAAACATTCCAGAAACTTATAATTAGAGCATTTATGGCAAAGAACTGTTAACTGGTTATAATTACCTGAATCGCATGAATAATTAGATCACTTTATAAAAAACATTCCAGAAACTTATAATTAGAGCATTTATGGCAAAGAACTGTTAACTGGTTATAATTACCTAAATCGCATAAATAATTAAATCACTTCATAAAAAAATTCCAGTAACTTATAATTAGAGCATTTATAGCAAAGAACTGTTAACTGGTTATAATTACCTGAATCGCATGAATAATTAGATCACTTTATAAAAAAAATTCCAGTAACTTATAATTAGAGCATTTATGGCACAGAACTGTTAACTGGTTATTACCTGTTTTGAGTGAAAGTGGTGATAATATTCTCGTTCTTCACTTTCTTGATACAAGAAGGTAACAGTCATACGAGAATAGTCATAATCAATTTTAGAAATGCGGTCATTCCAAAAACGAAATGCAATTCTTTCGTCAGGAAATCTTCTTAATATACACACCTCATCTGTAATCTGATAGAAGTGGAGAAGATGATATGATGAATAGATAGATGGATGGATGAATAGATAGATAGAAGAATGGATGAATAGATAGATGGATGCATGAACGAATAGATAGATGGATGGAAGAATAGATAGATAGATGGATGAATAGATAGATAGATGGATGGATAAATAGATAGATGGATGAATAGATAGATGGATGGATGGATGAATAGATAGATAGATAGATGGATGAATAGATAGATGGATGAATAGATAGATGGATGGATGAATGAATAGATAGAGACAGACCTGTAGTTTATATATTGGAGATATAACAGAGATACCATGGTGAACTACATACACGATAACAGAATGTGTTTCACTATACAATGAAAGAACTGCGAGATCTCTGACATCAATTTGATTACCTAAATCCTATAGTAAGATAATAGATAGATAGAAAGGTGAACAGATAAATAAAATGGATGGATAGATGGTGGATGAATGAATGGTTGGATAGACAGATGGATGGATAGACAGATGGATAGATAAATAGATACATAGATATATGGATAGATAGATAGATGGATGAATGGATGGATGGATGGATAGATGAATGGATAGATACAGTAGATAGATGGATGGATGGATAGATAGACACACAAACTCACAGCAGCTTCCAATTCCCTTAGAGTCTGTTGTAACAGCTTTTCCTCAGCAGTTGCCAATCGTGTTTTTGCTGAGAGTCTATGACACAAGTCTAAGGTATCAAATGGACTCACCCCTACCATTAATAGGAAAACAAGTAGGTTATGTAGAATGACACTCAAGAGAGTGTCCTCTTTGTATGAAAATTCCTGTCGTTTGCTTAGTGGAAGGGAATTATACCTGCATTAGAAAAAATGGTTGTAATGATGTTATCATGTAAATATTGGAGGGGGAGGAGGGGGAGGAGGAGAAAGAGGGGGAGAAAGTGGAGGAGGATGAGGAGGAGGAGGAGGAGGAGGAGGAGGAGGGGAGGAGGAGAAAGAGGGGGAGGAGTGGGAGGAGGAGGGGGAGGAGGTGGGGGAGGAAGAGGAGAGGAAAGAGGAGAAAGAGGGGGAGAAGGAGGAGGAGGAAGACGAGTTGTTACCTTTCATACATTTCTGGTGTCCTTTCATTCCATCCTAAATACTTTCTATCAGCTTCGACAACACAAGCAAACAAATTATTCCAAAATTGTCTTTTCACGACAAGATTCTTCACGTTGGGTCCCAGACTTTTAATTAAATCATTATGAAGATAAACATATGAGCTATCTCTTTCATCTTGTGGAGTGGGACTGGATACTCTTACTCTCTTTGTTGGTGTGTTCTTTCCACCTTGTCCAGAAAAATCACCAGCCATTTCTTTTAATTCAATTTGTTGAGTTTTTCCATTTCCAGCTGGTGTTTTAATAACTTGGTCATTATCAGTTCCATGGTCCTCATCCTCAGACCAGATCTCTTTCTCAGACCGGTTCCTAGACTGCTTTTTGATAGTAGTTGACGGACCTCCTTTATCAACCACACTAGATGATCTTGGTGATAATGGGGTTTTACTCTCGGGCGATTTGTTCTCTCTGGTGTCATGTGATTTAGTGGAGTGTACTCTCTTGTGTGAGGATGAAGTACAGAGGCATAGCGCCAAACGAAATACGAGAAAAATAGAAAATATTCTTGTTTCTATTTCTTTAGTGAGTTCAGTTTCAATAAACTGCATGAGATATTTGAGTAAATCTAATACTCCTTTATACACCATCTTACTAACCGCCTGGATAATTGAGATAGATAGATAGATAGATAGACAGACTGATAGATAGATACATGTAGATAGATAAATAGAAAGCTAGCTAGATAGATAGATAGGTAGATAGGTACACAGATAGGCAGATAGATAGGTACACAGATAGACAGATAAATAGATAGGTACACAGATAGATAGATAGGTACACAGATAGACAGATAAATAGATAGGTACACAGATAGACAGATAGATAGATAGGTACACAGATAGATAGATAGGTACACAGATAGATAGATAAGTACACTGATAGATAGATAGGTACACAGATAGATAGATAGGTACACAGATAGACTGATAGATAGATAGGTACAGATAGACAGATAGATAGGTACACAGATAGATAGATTGTTAAATAACCGCAAGTGTATAGACACATACCACAGGTCTAATTTCACCATTAGCAGAGAGGTTGGTTTCAGTTTGTTCTCTTGTACCAACTCGTACTTCAAGAACTCTCAGTAGAGCCACTCGACTTCTTTCATCTGTAGCTATGGTCTTCAGAACTTGAGATTTAGGCCAAGGTAATCCTTGACCTGCACCAATACGTCCTACGATATCTTTTATCTGAGTTTCTAATTCACTAATGGAATGTACATGTACTAATTATAACATTATTAGTGGTGACATCATTCATGTTACTATTAATAGTAACATTTATAGGCTATTTATAGTAACATTAATATTACTACTAAATCATTCATAGCAATCATAGGGTATTAATAGTAACACGTTACTAAAAATAGCTACATCAGTATACATCATGATGTTACTAAAAATAGCTACATTAGATACATCATGATGTTACTAAAAATAGCTACATCAGTCTACATCATGATGTTATTAAAAATAGCTAAATCGGTATACATTGATGTTACTAAAAATAGCTACATCAGTATACATCATGATGTTAATAAAAATAACTATATCAGTCTACATCATGATGTTATTAAAAATAGCTAAATCGGTATACATTGATGTTACTAAAAATAGCTACATCAGTATACATCATGATGTTAATAAAAATAACTATATCAGTATACATCATGATGTTACTAAAAATAGCTACATTAGTATACATCATGATGTTACTAAAAATAGCTACATTAGTATACATTATGATGTTACTAAAAATAGCTACATTAGTATACATCATGATGTTACTAAAAATAGCTACATTATACATCATGATGTTACTAAAAATAGCTACATTAGTATACATCATGATGTTACTAAAAATAGCTACATCAGTATACATCACGATGTTACTAAAAATAGCTACATGTAATGACTCACTGTAGACTAGAGACTGAGGACCATGGTACAGATCTTATTACAGGACCACTCATTTCCTTATCCTCCCCTTCAATATCTTCAGACCCATCTCTTGACTGGATTGGAGTTGAAAACTCCAACATTTCTACAGCTGTAGGCTGTCCTTTGAGGTTCATCCAGGAACCACTTCTAGGTATACCAGGTTCCGGACTGGGGCTTGCACGGTTAACTGTCTTGTGTTTCATGATCAAATTCTCATTTGTGGGAGGGTAGAGGAAGAGCTGGTTTGAAATGTGTAAGGGACTACTCACGGGAAAGTCGAATTCCGAATTACTACTTGTAGTATCACATTTAGGAGTTTGGAAAAGTTCCAACAAAGTATCGCTGTTAGCATCAGAGACCTTAAAAGGATCCAGTTGAGTAGTATTATCGCTGTATGAGGTTTTGAAATGAGCATCACTATTCATACTTGGGGTCTCAAATATTTCTATAGAAGTATCTGTATTACCATTAGGGGTTTTATAGGTACTGGGAGGTATCAAAACGTCTTCAATATCTGTCATTGGCGTGTGGAAACTTGCATCATTCAGCGAGGGAGTCAAAATGGCTGATGTTTCTTCTTTGTCTCCTGTTGGCAAAGGAGTAGGTGGGAGTGGTTGATGTAAATCCGGAGACGAACTACTATTTGTACCATTAGCCTCACTACCAGTATGCAGTGGCAAAAATGTTTCATTATTAACACCATCGAATATAGGATTCATGCTTTTTGTTATAGTTACCATCTCATCGGGTGTGGGCGGATGAAATTCGACAGCTATAGGTACCACCTCGGCCACTACGTCTGTCATAGAAGGGAGCGAGCCTCCATCTGAAAAATATGAAGACGCATTGTCACTTTTTACATCACAGTACTCCAGACCGATTATTTCAAATTCACTGTCATCGCTGTTAGTTGAGATAGTTCGATGAAGATGAGTGGCCTGAGTGGCCTTGTAGTTGAGCATTTCCTGGTAGAGTATGGAGTTTGTGTCTGGGGAATAAATGGTGTATTGGGTTTTACGAGGATGGGACTTTTGAATCCACCATGCAAGTTTGTCACTGATACGGTCCACTTCACAAAAACCTGTAAAACATAAATTTTGGATTATGATTGTACAGTAGTGTGGAAACAGCCAGTCATGCAGGACATTGTCCGATAAATCTAGTGAATGTCTGATAAAGAACTGTATACAAAGTATATGGGGAGCAGGACAAGAGTGGTGAAAATAGGTCAAAATGTCTGGCAGTTGGCTCACTATTTCCTCACTCCTGTGATTGTGTATGTATATATATATGTTGCTATATAGATAATTTAATACATATACATACATGAACAACATATTCTGAACTGGGATTCAATGGTCCAATAGATGTGGTAGAAATTAAATTATTTGTAAAGTTCAATAAAGATTAATTTTGTGGATATAAAGCAACGACGAATTTTGTTAACAGCAAAACTTTCCAATCTATAAGTCATGTGATAATCATGTGATACTATACCTTTTCTAATCTCTTCAAAAGCTCTATTATTAGGATTTAGACTCCACTCTAAATAGTACTCAACACTCTGTGTAATTATATCAGAACATAATCAATCAATTGATCGATCAATCAATCAATCAATCAATCAATCAAATCAATCAAATCAATCAATCAATCAATCAATCAATCAATCAATCAATCAATCAATCAATCAATCAA
>OX345638.1:477500-502500 GCA_947044365.1 Petrosia ficiformis
GGAATGTAACACTATCTGATGAAAAGAAAAGCTGACAATTAATTATACACACAAACATAAGAATAATTTGTTTATGCACACTTAAAATGTATACATACATGTACATGTATGAAAATGTATACATACATGTACATGTATGAAAATGTGTACATGTACATACATGTATGACAATGTATATGTATACAGTGTTCTGCCCAGGATATTTAGAGTGGTGGTTGGATTCTACATTGCATTTAGTGCATCCAGTATATACTTAATTCTGTCTCAGTAGCCTATATATATATTATCTGAGAGGTGGTTAATTTATCTAAGAGGTGGTTAATTCATCTGAAAGGTGGCTATTCCCGACAAGTGCCGACCAGTGTGGGCAGAACACTGTGCATATGTACATGTACAAAAATGTATACATGTACATGTATGAAAATGTATATGTACATGTACATGTATGAATATGTATACATACATGTACATGTATGAAAATGTATATGTACATGTACATGTATGAATATGTATAGTATACATATTCATACATGTACATGTACATACATTTTCATACATGTACATATATGTATACATTGTATACATACATGTACATATATGAAAATGTATATGTACATGTAAGAAAATGTATATGCATATAATTAATATCAAATACCTTGAAAAATGTAAAACATGTACATGTACACATGTACTACAAGCTATTCTAGTAAATGAATGCTAATATGGTGTTCATCAAATGCTTATGTACATGTGTACATGTGTACATAATGACAGATGTACACACACACACATACTCTCCCTTGACATATACATGTATATATACATGTACATAATTATAAATTTTTACCTTTTGTTCCATAAGTAATAATTTGTATATTTCAATCACAAAATAAATTTCCAGCTGTTCAAACATGACATAAACCGGTAAATTGAATATTGGTAGTCGAGTTGGAGGAGGACATCCCACAATTATAGCAGGATCTACCTCTAATTCCACTTCCAAAATATCTATCCCTGGTTTGGGAGTGGGGAGAGCTATCAGGGACTCCATCCAGTTCTCAAGTTCTCTTACGGCGATGTAGTTAGTATCATCCTGTGATACAAATTTGGAATGGATTAGTAGATCCCACGTCAACTTAGGGCCACAGAAATGCTCCACAAAATGGATGATGGTTTTCAGGCAGTGATTAAAAAAATTGAAGTATTTATGTTGAGATAATAAACAAATTGATAATACTCCCCATTCCTGTATAGATACTGAATTCTGATTCTCAAACTTCCAGTCATGGGACTGAGCCCGAGCTAAAGGGTCAACCAGATAAGGAAGTGAGATACAGCAACCATATGTACGTATATTAGTTTCAGTATTTGTCAACATGAATATATGAGAAGTTGTCTCAAATTCACCACCGACACATCCCTCTGGTTGACAGAAGTATACTACGTTATCGACCAATGGCTGATCAGGAAGATCTGCCTCTGGAAATCGTCTCAATATGGCTGGTCCTGGTTTGTATATAGCATCCCATCCTCCATCACGTGATACAGGAGGTGGTGATGTAGGGGTTAACGATGGTATACCAGGAGATGACTGGTGTTCGGGTATGCTTGCAGATGGTCCTACAATAATGATATAGTTAATTAACCTGTTCAATTCCGTGTCTGACATATTCATAAATACACATGGCAACTGTATTTGCTTCTATTTGAGATTTCCAGAAATTCCTTACTAAGATCTTGGAGTAAAAGTGCTCATTAAATAGAAAATTTACACACTGCGCATGCGCAGTTTGTAAAACAAGGTGGAAAATAATGCCTAGATCTCCTTCCAGGAAGTCTCGTTCCAGAAGTCATTCTCCGTCCAGAGCAAGGAGAAGACCGTCAAGAAGTCCTCCTTCTCCAAGAGTTTCTAGTAGAAGAAGGTCAAGAGAGAGGAGAAGAAGAGATAGAGACAGGAGCAGATCAAAGTCACGAAGTAGAAGCCGAGATAGGTGTGTCCTAGTATCACGTGACTGTCATGTGATATTTTAGTGATTTGTTTCTCAGATATGGACGTCATATTAGCCGACGTGCTGAGCGAGAGAGAGAGAGAAGAGAGGAGGATGAAAAGAGAAAAAAAGAAGATGAAGACAGACGTCTTGATGAAGACAAGCAGAGAAGAAAGTGAATAAACAATTGTAGACATTTTAAACTAAAGGGGTTTCATTAGTTGAAGTTTTAAAATGAACTCAATAGGGACAGCAAATTACAGGAGGTTACTTGGAAGGGTGTAACATTAGCTCCCTCTTCTGTCTGTGGATTTCACAGAGGAGGATGGTGGTATCCACCCATTTACCAATCCATCTATTCGTTACTTCATCCACCCATTTACCAATCCATCCATTCATTACTTCATCCACTCATTTACCAATCCATCCATTCGTTACTTCATTTACTCATTTACCAATCCATACTTCATTCACTCATTTACCAATCCATCTATTTGTTACTTCATCCATCCATTTACAAATCCATCCATTCATTACTTCATCCATCCATTCGTTACTTCATCCACCCATTTACAAATCCATCCATTCATTACTTCATCCATCCATTCATTACTTCATCCACCCATTTACCAATCCATCCATTCGTTACTTCATCCATCCATTTACAAATCCATCCATTCATTACTTCATCCACCCATTTACAAATCCATCCATTAGTTACTTCATCCACCCATTTACAAATCCATCCATTTGTTACTTCATCCATCCATTCATTACTTCATCCACTCATTTACCAATCCATCCATTCGTTACTTCATCCACTCATTTATCAATCCATCCATTCATCCATTCATTACTTCATCCACCCATTTACAAATCCATCCATTCATTACTTCATCCATCCATTCGTTACTTCATCCACCATTTACAAATCCATCTATTCGTTACTTCATTCATTCATTTATACCAATCCATCCATTACTTCATCCACCCATTTATCAATCCATCCATTCATTACTTCATCTACTCATTTACTAATCCATCCATCCATCCATTTACAAATCCATCTATTCGTTACTTCATTCATTCATTTATACCAATCCATCCATTACTTCATCCACCCATTTATCAATCCATCCATTCATCCATTCATTACTTCATCTACTCATTTACTAATCCATCCATCCATCCATTTACAAATCCATCTATTCGTTACTTCATTCATTCATTTATACCAATCCATCCATTACTTCATCCACCCATTTATCAATCCATCCATTCATCCATTCATTACTTCATCTACTCATTTACTAATCCATCCATCCATCCACCCATTTACTAATCCATCCATCCACCCACCCACCCACCCACCCACCCATTTACTAATCCATCCATCCATCCATTCATTACTTCTCTGCTGTTTTCTATTTTCACCATTTGCTGACTAGACGACAAGAAGAATTAGAATCAAAACTTGTTGAAGATGAAACAACAAAAAGAGTTGAACAGCTTGTGGCTAAAAGAGTGGCTGAGGAACTAGAGAGACGAAAAGATGAAATAGAAGCAGAAGTTTTAAGAAGAGTTGAGGAAGCTAAAAGATTAATGGAGGACCAGTTATTACAAGAAATGGAGAGAAAGAGACAAGAACAGGAGGAAGAGGAAAGAAGAAAAAAGGTATGGGTTTGTGGATTAGGTTGAGTATGTGAACAGGAGGAAAGAAGAAAAAAAATGTATGGGTTTGAGGATTAGGTTGAGTATGGGAACAGGAGGAAAGAAGAAAAAGGTATGGGTTTGAGGGTTAGGTTGGATATGAGGTACTTGTACATGTATAGTCTCAGGATAACAGATATTTGCTTGCTTTCAGAGTAATGTAGACTGATTTCTAGTAAAATATCAAGTATTCGCATACCATTTTCCTGTAACCATTTACTGTAGATGTTTATAACCACCAAAGTTTTTTCATTCAGTACTCTATAGGTGTAGAAAGCTGGTAACATGGAGCAAGAAATGTCTCTGCGGCCATTTTATTGCAATTATAATTATTTTCAGAGCATGCACAAACAATAAATGAATACCAGATACATAAAATACATTCGAATACTCAATGGCAAGTATTTCAACTATCAACAAACCACATTTCAATTAGTAATTTAATTACATTATACAGTAGTAACAACAGTGTATATATCAGTTAGTACATGATTATATTGTAACTAAAGACTCGGGCAAGTATTTCAACTATCAACAAACCATACTTCAACTAGTAATTTAGTTACATTACACAGTAGTAACTACAAGGTATATTAGTCTGGCGTGGCCCGCCCATTCGCTTGAAGAGTAATGGTCTGGGAACATTGATATAATAAAGTTGTTCCGCTGTGACTATACTTGCAGCGGTTAATTATTGCATTCCCAAGTAACATGAATATCATTAAAGTGTAAACATGCACACGTGAGTTCACATGAAGAGACGGATATTCGAGCTTCTGCTATCTTTGCAGCTAGGAACCTTGGCTATGAGAAGCTAAAGGATCGGCAGATGGATGTTTTACTTACGACACATCTCCCTGGATTAGCTGGGTCTTTGATATAGCTTTCTATGGTGGTACCTTGACACTACAGCTCTTGATTTAATAAAGAAGTCCACGATGATAAAACACGCTCTCTAGGTTCAGGAGTTGCTAGTGAATCAGAACCTAAATTCCGCCTTTCTGTTGGAATATCCTTCCGATCATTTCCACAGCCTAAGCAGTAAACTTTCACGTTCTGCCATTTGCAATTGCTATCTGGTCACACCTACTCGACGTACAATATAACCACTAATTGCATTCCTGCAGAACAACTTCAATATAGCAGTGTTCCCAGACCCTCCGCCTTTCCGCGAGGGTCTGGCATCTTAAGTGTATATATCAATTACATGTAGTACATGATTATATTGTAACTAAAGAGTAATTTTGAAGCTATCAACAAACCACACCTCAATTATAGTACACTATTTGAGTTGGGAATTAAATCCACAGAAAAGCAGACAATCTCTTTCCAGGAAACAACATGGCAGTTGTTTCATTGCTAATATACCACCATTAGGAGGGTTAATACTAACTAACTTCTCTGTTACTAATTGAGTTGGTCTGGGCATTCCATAACATCTACTATTAATTAAGTTGTGTGAGGTTTGGTGGTTGCATGAACTACCTTAGCATATGGTGGGGTTAATTCAATACTAATGAGTACATGTACACTGTACATACTCATACTATATAGTACATACATGTACATAGCCTACTAATGAGTACATGTACATACCCATACTAGTGTGTACATGTACAATGTACATACCCATTCTAGTGAGTACATGTACATACCCATACTGGTGTGTACATGTACATGTATATACCTATACTAGTGTGTACATGTACAATGTACATACCCATTCTAGTGAGTACATGTACATACCCATACTGGTGTGTACATGTACATGTATATACCTATACTAGTGTGTACATGTACATACCCATACTAGTGTGTACATGTACAATGTACATACCCATTCTAGTGAGTACATGTACATACCCATACTGGTGTGTACATGTACATGTACATACCCATACTAGTGTGTACATGTACAATGTACATACCCATTCTAGTGAGTACATGTACATACCCATACTGGTGTGTACATGTACATGTATATACCTATACTAGTGTGTACATGTACATACCCATACTAGTGAGTACATGTACATACCCATACTAGTGTGTACATGTACATACCCATACTAGTGTGTACATGTACACACCCATACTAGTGTGTACATGTACATACCCATACTAGTGTGTACATGTACATGTACATACCCATACTAGTGTGTACATGTACATACTCATACTGGTGTGTACATGTACATACCCATACTAGTGAGTATATGTACATACCCATACTAGTGTGTACATGTACATGTATATACCTATACTAATGCATCAGATATTTTCAATTTTATTCTTTGGTTGCTAAGATATTAAATATCAATTTTAATTTATGAACTCTGTGTACATTACTATGTTGGTTTGGAGCCAAAGGTCATAGATCAATATATTTTGTGTGATCTGGTCATTTAAGTATAAACATATTAGAATTAGCTATAGATACTCCTCCTGCTCCCACCTTAGTAAGGCTTTGTCGCTGTAGAACGAACGGCAGGTGTGCATGTGGTTCATTGTTTGCATGTAGCCACAGACTGGTTCCTACTTTACATAGAATGGGTTCCAGACTTGCAATGGTTGATTCACTTACAGTAGTCATGGTAATATATATGTTGGCAGTAATCATGGTAATATGTTTGGCAGTAGTTGCAGTAGTCACAGGAAGTAGTTGTATTAATATGCTAGAAGTAGTCATGGTAATATGCTAGGTAATATGTTGTAGTCACAGTGATATGCTAGACGTAGTCATGGTAATATGCTAGCAATACTTACAGTAGAGTAATAGGGATGGGCGATTATGAAGATATGAGTCAATTATTATTGTCTGTGCAAGTATCACGATTATTGCGATTATTGGCTACCTTACATATGTATGTAGATTTCATTCAACAATCAAATTGATACCTTTTATTTGTTGAGTAAACAGTGTTGAAAAAGTGATTTAGATGTGATAGTACTGAAAACCTGAAGTTATGGCGGCACAATAATCACTATTTTTGTGACCAAAATATGGGAATATAAGATTATCACAGGAAATTTTAATCACAATTATCACGATAATCAAAATATTGCCCATCCCTACAGTAGATACAGTAATAGGCTGGAAGTAGTCATGATAATATGCTGGAAGTAGTCATGATAATATGCTGGAAGTAGTCATGGTAATATGCTTGGCAGTAGTTGCAGTAGTCACAGCAATAAACTGGCAGTTAGTTGTATTAATATGCTTTCATGGTAATATGCTTGCCAGTAGTCATGGTAACATGCTGGAAGTAGTCATGGTAACATGCTGGAAGTAGTCATGGTAATATGCTTGGCAGTAGTTGCAGTAGTCACAGCAATAAGCTGGCAGTAGTTGTATTAATATGCTTTCATGGTAATATGCTTGCCAGTAGTCATGGTAACATGCTTCCCAGTAGTCATGGTAATATGTTATAGAATGCAACAGTCTGTAAGTAGTAACTTTCCAAGAACAAAGGTGTGTGTGATTACATATATCTATTGACCAGAGGATGTACTAAACATCATTTACTAATATTTATAGGATAGTGTAATATTTTCTGTGAATTGTCAAACTGAGAATAGAGTTATTGTTAACATTATAATGCATAAATGCTAACTATTTAATTATCAATTATAATCTACATGTACATGTACATGAAGTCTATTTATCTTTGGAGTCGCTGGTTATACTCAGATAAACTCCTCCATATCAGGTGATACAAATGTACATGTATATATGTCATTTCAGGACATGTATATACATGTACATGTCCTGAAATTTCTTTTGCACTATCTATTTGTTAATTACTAAAGGTATATATATAGCACTTGTGGCTATTCCAGTTACCAATAGGGGTCTCCTCAAGGAATTTATAGCACCTGTGGCTATTCTAATCAGTTTAGTTACCACTACGAGGTCCCCCCCCCCCCCCCCCCCAAAAAAAAGGCATCTTGTGGTTAGTTAATAGTTAGGCCCCTCCTTTTAGGCAAATTCCATTTGGTATATAGTGCATTATTATCTTCAATATGTCTTGTGGTTTATCAACAGTTTCCATAACACCTTATGATAGTTGATATAAGATGTGGACAAACACATATTTAAAGTAGCATCACCTCCAGTTGAAACTGAGCTGATTATAAATTCATAGTTTTATACATTTTATATTCCCCAGTGTGTATTGTGCACTACTATGGGTTTGAGCAATGTATAATAAAAATCATGGACCTAAAGCTTTATCAACTGCACGTTTCCATAGCAATTGTTCATGAATTTATAATGAGCTAAGTTTCACCTCAACATGATTCTGTGCTACTTATATGACATGCTGTCTTACCTGAAAAATTACTATATTTGGTTGTGAGTGTGTGTGTGTATGTCTGTGAGTATGTGTGCATTTGTGGTTGTGTGTAGTGTGTGTTCCGTGAGAGTATCTGTGTGTGTGCTTGTGTGTATCTGTGGGTGCCATTGAACTCTAAACTTGGAACTATTGCTTCTACAGACGACAGTGTTATTTGAAACAGGCTAAACCAGGTCATGCATTTACTACCACAGTCCAATCTGTTTATAATAGAATTAAGAATGAATTATCTATGCCACAATCTAATTCATTTATAATAGAATTAAGAATTAACTATCTGAAATATTTGCTTGCGTATAGTTTGCTAAATTCAATGATAGTGATCATATTTCTTGTACATATACAGTGTTTCCTCCAAAGGATTGTACCATGGCACTCCCCCACCTTTTAGTATTGCTCTCCCACGGTCCCACCCTTTAATTTTAAAGTTTATGCCGAAAAACACTGTTTTATAACACTGATTGAACATTGTTGACCTAATGTCATGTACCACTGATACACTCCTTCACACTTAATATTTATCCTGAGGGAAATACTGCCTGATTAAAAAGAGTTTCATGAACAAAGAATATAATTTTAATATCACCTCATTCTTAACTCATTAATGGCCAGCTGGCTACCCAAGAGGAAGATCTTGTAAGTGTGGTTTAGTAGGGAAGTACCTTCAAGGTAGGACATTCAGAGAGTCTATTAGTCTTTGTTATGACTCTTAATATATATGGATTTTCAAAAACCTGTAATTATATATTAGTACAACTGAGCTAGTGGTTATTATTAGTGATTTCAAGATCTCACGTACAATATAGTACAATGATACGATAGTACAATGGTACAATAGTACGATAGTACAATAGTACAATGGTACAATGGTACGATGATTCAAGTTTTTGTGTTGATATAAAAATTTAGTCTCAATACAAAATTTTTCACAGAATTTGTAACCATGGCAACTAGATAATTACTTGTCATTTGTGATATTGTGCATTTAGTTGTCAATGTATGTATCTACATTGTATTTTTAAAATTCAATTTTGAACTTCATTTGTTCCCTAATGATGTAACTGTATTGTGTTATTATAATAGACTCAACAAGAATTGAATATTAATGTCTTGACTATCTATTAAATTAGTATTGTTTATTTTTAATTTTATTTGGGGAAAATCCCTTTATGTACATGTATGATATATTATACTTATGTACATGTATGTATGTACAGTACATAGTATACATATTCATGTATATGTACATGTACATACAGTATATACATGTCATGTACATACAAACGCTGTATGTACATAGCTCATGCATACATATACTGTACATACACAGTACATATACACCATTGTGTATACATGTACTTGTAGTACAGTGTGTGGGTGTATCAAAGGTACCGACATGTGTTTATATTACATAACCACTATAACGGCAGTTGGAAGGCATCATCTAAATGCCAAATCAGGCAATTAGAAGGCAAAAATGGCGTTTTTTCTTTAAACTTTTTAAATACAATGCGAAAGGCAAACTCAATTTTTCTTGTTCAGCAAATGAAATATGATATACAAGTGAACTGAAAGGAAGTTCAATTTTTTTTTACAATAAATGAGAAAGGGTGAATGATTACAAAAAAAAGATTAAGTTGATAGATTACATTAACTGTTGTTTTCAACTGACTGCGACTGCACACTGGCATTGCTGGGCCCATAAGTACCATAATTGATGTTGACAACACAGTGTTTAAGGACACCGAAGGTCGGAAAAGGTAGGGCTGTTATGGCTGTTGCTTCTTCTGATTTATATTTGCTTTCGCCAAACTTTGGCTCATCAGTTCGTCTAGCCAAGATTTTCGAAACATCTTCATGCTGTTTATCAGTTGTCTGCTCGTACAACCTTAATGCATAAATGGTCAACCAATGGTTCAGCTTCTCGATGTTCCACGGAGCGTGTTCGAAAAGATCTGAGTGACATACTTCTTGTGGGTAGTGCCTTTCTCGTTCTGCTCTCCAATCGTTGAAGTTTCTCAAGGCCCAGCTAGTATTCTTCTTAGTATTTTTGGGCACGATTGGTTTAGTTAGTTCTGACAAATTTTCTGAAACTGACTGTCCAAATCTCCTTTTTCTAAGAGAAAGTGATTTTCGATGTTTCTTCTTCATTGGCTCTTCCAGTTCTAACGGGACGTTCTCCTTCTCTGACCCTTCTTCTCCAGCAGCCACAATATTCTCCATCTCTGTATATTGTAACGTGTTTCAGACTGAGGTCAAGGTCATACGCATGCGCAGTACGTAATGCAGACGTGTCGGTGCCTTTGATACACCCACGCACTGTAGTACAAACCAGATAAACTACAGAGTCCACGTGTTATTGGATATACACTTGGTGGTTATTTAATTAGAAGCCTCGGCTCCGCCTCGGCATCTAATCAAATAACCATATCCAATAACCAGTGGACTCTGTAGTTTAACTATAACATACATACACTGTACATGTACATCATTGTGTATACATGTACCACTGTATGTACATGTGTCGTGGGTTCAAATCCCACCTGAGGCAACTCTCATTTTTCATTTTTCCATTGCCTCACTTCAGAAATTATTATAATTAAGGCAAGCCTGAGCAAGCCCCACACTAGGGAGTTTGTATGTATTTCTATCTGTTCTATTTAATAAGCATAAACGTTTCTTGTTCATTTACACGTGCACGAAGACAATGAGCAGAGAAGAGAAGATAAAATGTATGAGTGACATTTGCCTGTTCATTCAGTACTGAAATGTCGGGATTCCCTCCTTTCTGTGCTGTTTGCTTTCTATCACACGACAGGTGTCTCACTTTAACCACACCTTCTCAGGCTTGTTCCACAATGATGATCATTCTCTAAAATATTGGGATTCAGTGCGTGGTGACCAGAAACAGTCAGGATAAAGGATAGACTAAAGCATGTGTTAAGCATTGGAGATCATGGCCTCTGCGTTGCATAGCCTCATTGTAAGGCCAGAGGCCACCCCTGCAATGTTGTTGATTGAATGACAGCCTCATGACCCTGGCCATGGGATCACACCTCTGACGCTGAACTGTTAACCATTAATATAATATTACTACATATTATACATATACATGTTATATGCATGTATATAAATGTGTACTCTGTTTTAAGTGTGTGACCCTTTGTTTATATAGTCTTGATGTATTCACAACACAGCACTTGTTGATGTAGGGATGTGTGCATCAAAAGTCACTTTTATTTCTTCCCTAACTATGTTAATTAATGCTTGCACTGTTTATGTTGAAACAAACCTGATTAACAAGTGTATATAGAGAAAAAAACATCCCTATGATTGCTTTACAAATTTAAGTGAAGACAAAAGTATCCCTATGACTGCTTTGTGGTGTCCAGCATTCAGTAATCATGGCTGAATTATCATGCCTAAAACACATCAGCTTATTATAGTTATTATTTTGATTATCTACTCTCCTGACCTTTCAAAGGACCTTGTAGAACTTTAGGAATATATTTCAGGCAGAATAGCTAGCTACTAGTTCCAGTTTCTACGTAAGCTACTTAGCTACAGGCAGCTTTCTTTCTGCTGTTCTGTAGACCCGTGTAGAGCTCGAGCGCGCATTCTTTTACGCGCCACACCCATTAATTGACCGAGCCCCCGGGAATGACGCAACTTCCTTAACTACGTATACAACGCATACTCGCGCAAGTGGACACAAGAAAATATATATATATATATATATATAGTTCGAACCCGTGGGAAAGCAATCATAAAGATGGCCATACGGGCCATAAAAAAAAAATAGTTTTGCAATATATGGTTACAATTATTTTACTACAATTGCAGAGTTTTTGATAAGCTCATTTGACACACCATTCGCCAAAGAGCTTTTTATTTGGCACTGCACAGTTCTCTCTTTGGGCCAGATGGCACAGTTAATTATGATTATATTGTCACTAACAGCATTAAACTCTTTGTTAATTGGCTCAAGATGTATTCACAATGGCGCGCTCACTAACCATTGTTGAGCCAATTTGGCCCATCCTTCAAAACGTATCATGATATAATTGCATATATTTTGGAGATCTGTAAATATCTTGGGTTTGTGCTTGTAGAAACTGAACCATAATGCCCTCTGTTGGGGAGGATCTCAAGCCACTGGGCTCAGCTGGTAGAGTCATTTCTTTTCTACAGTGTATAATTATAATCTTTTTTTCAATGAGCAATCAAATTTCATCACCCCGAGGTCATAAAAGGTAATTATAAATGTTCACCTCCAATGATGGAAGCCTATACCCTCTAAGCAGCTGTTTAACAAATATATTTTTAATTATGTGAGTATGTATAATTATATGAGAGTGTAAATAGAATTTTAATCTTGAGTTATTTAATTATTATAGTCAGTAAACTAATGAATATAGTTTAATTGTTGTAACCATGGTAACCTTATAGCTTGATAAATTATGTAACAATGTATTATTAATTTACAAATGAATTCATTTGTCTACAATCATATAATGATGTAATTAGCACTATTTAAAGTCCATTAACATTTACAATGACCTGGTGTCTTTATAATTATGTAATATAGTGTATAGTTTAATATCATAAGATTAATACATGATTATACTGTAACTCAATAACTTATATGTACTATAGTGTATAGTTTAATATCATAAGATTAATACATGATTATACTGTAACTCAATAAATTATATATATACTGTAGTATATAGTTTAATGTCATAAGGTTAATACATGATTATACTGTAACTCAATAACTTATATATACTGTAGTATATAGTTTAATGTCATAAGGTTAATACATGATTATACTGTAACTCAATAACTTATATGTACTATAGTGTATAGTTTAATGTCATAAGGTTAATACATGATTATACTGTAACTCAATAACTTATATATACTATAGTATGTAGTTTAATGTCATAAGGTTAATACATGATACTCAATAACTTATATATACTATAGTATGTAGTTTAATGTCATAAGGTTAATACATGATTATACTGTAACTCAATAACTTATATGTACTATAGTGTCAAAATATTTGCCAATATAACTTATCTATCTACATGTATTTATCTATTCATCTGTCTTCTCCTCCAGGAGGAACAAGATAAAGAACAGAAAAGATTACAGCTGATAATGGAAGAGAATAACAAAAAGATTCTGGAGGCTCAAATGAAACTGGTAGGACAATCGGACACACAATTATGTGTACTGATGAATCGTCTTGGTGTCACATATATCCCAATGCAATATTCGATTTTACTTTTACTGTACGTGTAAATAGAACATATTGAGTTGACCTATTTCTCATTATAAATTCATTAGCTAAACATATTGCTTATCAGTACCGTATGTACCGTTGCTTCGTAACCATGGTGATTTAATGGATATTAAATGAGATATCTGTCAGCTCAATGTGTAATGATGTGTGTAATAACCGATCTGTAACCATGGCGATTGCAAAGATAATGACAATGTAGCATAAATCAGTTACATTAATTCTGTAACAATGGTAATTGCAAATATTAAAACAATAGCATGTCATTCTGTAACCATGGCAATTGCAATGAATATATAATGAGACATCTGTCAACTCAATCATCGAAATCAAAACTTTGCTAATTAAAATATTCATTATAATTAAATATATTCATTTATAATTAAATGAGTCCTGCCCAGGGGTAGTGGGGTAACATTATCACTAAAGAACTTAGGAAAGATGTATACTTTGGACAGCACCCTTCTGATGGAGTAGGAAAAACTAAGTTGAGGCAAAGGAAAATAACGTAAACTATATAAATATTACATGCTTCTATTTCTCAAAGACAAAGGCCAGTAACTGGATCTACTGCAGTTGAAAATCTATGATGTCATGGTGATGAATTGTCACATGATGATCATGTGACGTTGGTAAGAGTCAAGGAGCGTAAGAGAAAAAGGGTTTTATTAATTTTACACATTGTACCTACAAAAAAATGAATCCTTTTATTATTATGTAAAGTAAGTTTCATAATAATTAATTCATATAATTATATTAAAAGTAACTTTAGCTTGTCTGCTCTTATAGAAGGCTGTTAGTGTGTAATGTGTGAGCTATTGGATTATCTGTGTGAGCTATGGGATTATGAGTGTGTAATGTGTGAGCTATGGGATTATCAGTGTGTAATGTGTGAGCTATGGGATTATCAGTTTGTAATGTGTGAGCTATGGGATTATCAGTGTGCAATGTGTGAGCTATGGGATTATCTGTGTGTAATGTGTACTATGGGATTATCTGTGTGTAATGTGAGCTATGGGATTATCAGTGTGTAATGTGTGAGCTATTGAATATAATTATATTAACTATAAAAGGCTGAAAATGTCACATGACTAACACTATCTATACTCCACTCCACAAAGCATTTTAATTGTTAGTAGATACATGTGACCTAATTTTCAAAAAGGGACATTTCCCTGCAAAGTAATTTTGATCAAATATCTAATTGTTTGTCATTACGGCCACCATTTTGCATGGGAATTTGGTATCTAGGTATTAAGCTTCTTAGTTAGATACAAAATTTCATTGACTTCCTGTACAAATGATGGAATGATGAGGGATTAGGATTTGATCAATCAATATTATTTTGGGGGAAATGTCCCTTTTTGAAAAAATTGGTCTCGTAATGTATGTTACTAAAAATTATTCACTCTAAAAATAGTCTTACTTTTGAACGCTCAACTAAATGAGGTGTCCATGTGGAACAGTAGTTCATCTCCATGGGTACCAAATTTAGTTACAACTTGTATAAAATGGCCTCGTAAAGTTATTTGAAGTATATAACCGTTCCATTAAATCCCAAATGGCTTGATTTACTCATCGATGTTTACATTAGTTATGTCATGTGATTATCATGTGAATATTAGTTGTGTCATGATTAAAATGGGAGTATTCTTTTATGTGATTATCATGTGATTATCATGTGATTATCATGAGAGTATTTGTTATGTTGTGATTATCGTGAACATTAGTTTTGTCATGTGATTATCATGTGCAAAAAGGTAAATGCCTGTCTTTAAGTGCTCGGCATTCAGCCATTTTGTATGGAAAGTCAGACAACCATTAGCACTTCACAATCCTCTATGTACACAATAGAGAAATATCATTAATTGTTTTACAAATGTTCGTTTTCACATGAGAAACTAATATTTATTCTAATGTGCTTATTTTCAAAGTTAATTTTATTCATGATAGTGTGTCTACTAAGCATCAAAGTTTATGGGAGGAGGGGCCGGGGTGGGTCAGTTGAAAGGAGGTTATAAGGGGGTGTGGCACCACCTCATACAGTGATAAAGAAAGTGCCACTACAATCGATATAAATTCCTCATTTAAATTGATACTAATTTGGCTATCCTAAATTTGGAGGATGTTTTCAGTATATTAGACTATGAACTATTCCCTTCTAGTAATTGATATAACTGATATAACATATCAAGTAATTATATATGAATAGTTTATTGAATGAACTGATCCGATATCCTTTTAATTGTAAACTATTACTTAACGAGTAATTAAGTTAGTAATTATATAATGAATAGTTGAGTTAATAAAGGATATATTCTAAATTTTTGTTCAACTATTTCCGTACTAGTAATTCAATATCCACATGCTTACATTTTAATACTTCAGTTAGTATTCTTTATATCTGATCAGATATCCTTTTCATTATAAACTATTACTTAATGAGTAATTAAGTTATTAATTTTATATTAAATAGTTCAGTTAATACAATTTGTTCATTCATCTGTCTTACTAGTAATGAGTCTTGGTGTGGTAATAGTGAGCCAACTACCAGACATTTTAACCTATTTTCAGGACTCTTGTCCTGCTCCTCATATATTTTGTATACAGTTAAGTTTCAATTTACTGGACATTCACTAGATTTGTCGGACAATGTCCTGCATGACTGGCTGTTTCCACACCCCTGCATAGGGCTGTAGTAATAGTAATAGACAGTCAAGTAATAGTGTTAGTAATAGTAATATACAATCTCAATGTTGAGTAATAGTAATAGACAGTCAAGTAATAGTATTAGTAATAGTAATATACGATCTCAATCTTGAGGTAATAGTAATAGTAATTGACCTTGAGTAATATGTTCATTTACAGTAGAGTCGGTAGAGGGACCTTTTTTTTTTTTAGTATTGAAGGGAAATTTTTCTGGCTAGAAAGGTGCAGACTTACTGATTCTGTTTGAGAAACTCATGAACATTAAATGCAATATGGTCAGTGAGTTTAAAACATGAAAGAATTTTAAACAAATCTCAAGACGATGATAATCCATAACAATATCACTGAGTTTGGCAGTAATAGTAATATTAATATACTGATTTTTAAGGTAATAGTAATAGTAATATATTACAATAGGTATTAGTAATACCAATCGTACTAATAGTAATATTAATATACTGATTTTTAAGGTGATAGTAATAGTAATATATTACAATAGGTATTATTAGTAATAGCAATCGTACTAATAGTAATATTAATATACTGATTTTTAAGGTAATAGTAATAGTAATATATTACAATAGGTATTATTAGTAATAGCAATCGTACTAATAGTAATAGTAATATACTGATTTTTAAGGTAATAGTAATAGTAATATATTACAATAGGTATTATTAGTAATACCAATCGTACTAATAGTAATAGTAATATACTGATTTTTAAGGTAATAGTGATAGTAATATATTACAATAGGTATTATTAGTAATAGCAATCGTACTAATAGTAATATTAATATACTGATTTTTAAGGTAATAGTAATAGTAATATATTACAATAGGTATTATTAGTAATAGCAATCGTACTAATAGTAATATTAATATACTGATTTTTAAGGTAATAGTAATAGTAATATATTACAATAGGTATTATTAGTAATACCAATCGTAATAATAGTAATATTAATATACTGATTTTTAAGGTAATAGTGATAGTAATATATTACAATAGGTATTATTAGTAATACCAATCGTAATAATAGTAATATTAATATACTGATTTTTAAGGTAATAGTGATAGTAATATATTACAATAGGTATTATTAGTAATAGCAATCGTACTAATAGTAATATTAATATACTGATTTTTAAGGTAATAGTGATAGTAATATATTACAATAGGTATTATTAGTAATACCAATCGTAATTTGTATTAGTAATAGTAATATACTGGTGTTTAAGGTAATAGTAATAGTAATATATTACATTGGTTGACCCCATGTCTGGTAGTAATTAAATTATTATTAAATATTTCAGTTAATAAAGGATGCATAGCTGTTCATTCATATGTCTGTATATAATTTTAAACTATTTGCTTACTAGTGATTGAATCTATGTATCTATACTAATTGTATCTATTGTAGTGTATTCTCCATTAGTGATTCAATATCCTTCCCATTATAAACTATTACTAACAATTAATAAAGATATTAATTTGTATACAGAAGTGCAGACAATAAAGGATGTGTTTCTCTATTGTTGTTTGATCATGTCCTTTTCCTTATGAACTTTTGCTTCGTTGTTAATCGAATTTCTTATAAAGGATGGATGGATACCTTTTATCAAAGGATGTTTTGTTATTGCAATTTACTGTCAGCATTTTCAATTTGAATTGTGATTAATGACAATAGAGCCACAACCACTACACAGTACACCCCACCCCCTCTGGCCTAGACAAATCCTGTATTTGTCTTCGATAATTCAGGGAATTCTTGCAGATCCACTACAGAGTACTGTTTGGTGCAGTTTTTGTCTACACACAAACATCTTATTGTGACGACCAATATTCATTGCTGATGACTTTATCTGAAACTCGACGACATATTATAGATACTTGTTTTTCATTCTTATTACTTGTTAACAGTTCTTGTTTATATTTTGTAATGTATTTAATCCACTATTTCCAGTTTCCACATCCTATCATTTTGATGTACCTGGAGTGTAAGGTTGTTTACAGGCCACAGCGTGACCTTTCTCTTTGAATGACACAGCTTCCTTAACTATGTATGCAACGCATATATGATATATATATACATCAAAACTGTGGGAAAGTAAACATAGGGCAGGCCATACAGGTCAATATGCCGGTTTTGAAATATTTAGTTGGACCAAACGCCTTTGATGAGAAGTAATTAGGTGTCTAGACAAATTATCTATTCCATAAATGAGTAAATAGTTTATCTTTGATCCTAAAGGATATTTGTGTTCACCGAATTATAATTACAATTCAAAGTTTGGCTGTAGCATTTAATTTCCTTTTGTATAAATAAACAACACTTACATAATTAATTAACTGATATGGGAGTTTACACATTAGGATTACATCATAACAATAGGACAATGACTAGGTATGATGTACATGTACATGTACTTAGACAATGACTAGGTATGATCTACATGTATATGTACTTGGATGTACATGTACTTGGATGTACATGTACATGTGCTTAGACAATGACTAGGTATGATGTACATGTATATGTACAATGACTAGGTTTTATTAATATGTACATGTACTTGGATGTACATGTACATGTACTTGGATGTACATGTACATGTACTTGGATGTACATGTACATGTACTTGAATGTACATGTACTTAGATGTACAATTGTACCTGTACATATACTTAGATGTAGTAAATAATGGCTATATACATGTACTTAGATGTAATAAAATAATGACTAGATAATTATTATTAACATGTACATGTACATGTACTTAGATGTATATGTACATGTACTTAGATGTAACAAAGCTTGTAAATAATGACTAGATATTAATTAACATGTACATGTACTTAGATGTACATGTACATGCAATTTCGGGATTGATAATACTTGTGTGTAGATTAATATATCTCTTATTTCGACTTTAATGTGTTACTATATCACTTCAAATATGAATTACTTGTAATTATATTAAAATCTATTCACATGATGACCTCCAAATTAGGATGTGGTGACTGTATATGTACTATAGTGTATAGTTTAATGTCATAAGGATTATACTGTAACTCAATAACTTATATGTACTATAATGTATAGTTTAAAGTCATAAGGTTAATACATGATTATACTGTAACTTAATAACTTACATGTATATGTACTATAGTGTATAGTTTAATGTCGTAAGGTTAATACATGATTATACTATAACTTAATAACTTATATGTACTATAGTGTATAGTTTAATGAGTAATGAACAAGATTAATACATGATTATACTGTAACTCAATAATGAAGCAATGATTTGAAATTTGAAATAAACAAAAAAGAATGGGAAGGATAATTGAAAAAGATTGTTGGTCATTCCAAACTGAAGTTATGAACACTTTTCTGAGCTCAAGGCGAATTATCTTAAAGCTTTGCTAAAATTTTTGTATGTAGTTTTGTTACATTTAAATATTTATATTTCAATCTGTGATAAATTATGATAGAAGTGAAGTTATTGTCTTCTTTCGTACTGAGATAAACATTCATTTGGTGAGCGTTTGTCCACTCTGATCTCTGTAGCAAACCTCATTGGGATTTTCAGATTTAACATATTCTTGGGTTGATTTAGCTGAACATGTGGTTGCTATGGTAACATTCCACAACTAGTTTGTTTTTGTTTGTTTTACATTAAATTGATGTGTTTTGTTTTATAGTTGTTGTTAATTGATAATTACCACTCAATATCAAATATTTAAAGTTGTTCTTTTAAGCAAGTCCTGTTTATGTAACATGTATGATATAAATGACATTATGTATCGATAACTTCGTTTTTCCTAATCATTGTCGTCAATGATCTCCGGAAAATGACTCACAATGACACAGGAAGAGTCTGGAATAAAAAGGCTGGATAGGAGAATTGTTGGAGAATTACTACATCACATTTGTTCAGATTTAAACCCTAATTTACCTAGACCCTGGGGTTCAGCAAAACGTAGTTCCTAGACCCTATGGTTCAGCAAAATGTAGTTCCTAGACCCTATGGTTTAGTAAAACGTGGTTCCTATACCCTATGGTTCAGCAAAACATAGTTCCTAGACCCTATGGTTCAGCAAAATGTGATTCCTAGACCCTATGGTTCAGCAAAAAGTGGTTCCTAGACCCTATGGTTTAGTAAAACGTGGTTCCTAGACCCTATGGTTCAGCAAAACATAGTTCCTAGACCCTATGTTTCAGCAAAATGTGGTTCCTAGACCCTATGGTTCTGTATTTCAGGTCAAAGTTTAAATGAAGTTATCGGTATATGACATGATTTATTTGAAGTGATATTGTTGAAGTGTTTTTAAAGTAAATTAAGTAATATTTAGCATTCATTAAGTACATGTGGTGTGAGGATGGGTTGAGGTTAGACCAAATCCAGTGCGTTACCTAGTCCGGATCTTTATTGGCTCATCAAAGTACCAAATTTAGATGTTTAATGGAGCATAGAGAATGCGTTGTCATTTCTAGTGCGTTTGGTCACATTTTCACAGGTAATTATGTATGAAGTAGTTAATGCATTCTTAGGCGTGCATTAAAAACAATCAGGTGACTAGTATATGAAAATGTGATTGGCTCAATGTCACATGATATGCATTAGTTTCATAGTAATGTCTTATTACTTCATCATAAATAGCATTAATTTTTTATTACATTATTCATGCTACTATAAATAGCGTATTTTTAAATAATAGTGATTGTTGTTATAATACTATTTATAGCTACTTAATGATTATTACATCATGATACTATAAATATTATCCCGTCTATTAATAGTAGTGACTATTACTTCATGATACTATAAATAGTATCCTGTCTATTAATAGTAGTGACTATTACTTCATGATACTATAAATAGTATCCCGTCTATTAATAGTAGTAACTTACTTCATGATACTATAAATAGTATCCCGTCTATTAATAGTAGCGACTATTACTTCATGATACTATAAATAGCATGTTGTCTATTAATAGTAGTGACTATTACTTCATGATACTATAAATAGCATCTTATCTGTAGTATTGACAATACTGTTAAAATATAATAATATCTAAATGTCATTAGTTATGATAGTATAGATGGTTATCGCTTGATGATAGTATAAATAATAGTTTATTATCAATACCTGTTTAGACTCGTCATCTCTGCCGTTGTGAAATGTTACATTACTTTTTTATTACTGTTGTATTTTTCCTTCCTCTACATATGTAGGATGAAGAAAGACTATTAATGATAGAACAAAAAAGAAAAATGGAGGAGGAGAGGAGAGCATTTGAAAAGGCACAGAAAAGAATTCAGAATTCACAACAAGAGACCATTTTGAATAGGAAAGGAAATTCTCGAGCAAGACTTGCTTTTGAAATTAAACCAAAAATAGTTTAGTGATTATAATAATAATTATTATTTGTTTTAATTATAATTGTTTTCCATCTTCGTTACTCTTTTTAAAAAAATATCTCTTTGTTTCATTAACTTCCTGTGCGAATTTACAAAATTAGCTCAACTTCCTGAACTCAATGTGGGTTCATATATAACGATATTCATATCATAATTAACAATACTTGAATCCAATTAGTTGTTTGTCTTAGTCAATCAATTTCCTTCGATGAAAGACATCATATATATATAGTGATTGTCTGCAAGAAAAAAGGCATTCCGTTGTACACAATTGAAATCTTGCTTCACAATACTCTCGTGCGCTTATGTCCTCCAGAGAGGTTAGTTGCTGTTGTATATATGTTGCAGAGTTTGTATGTCGATGTATGCTTTCTTGCAGCTACTGCGATTGCAATAAGACAATCTCTTATTTATTGTGTGTATAATTATATAATATATATATATAAATTGTAAATTATGTTATTAATGTGTGTTTCTTTTCTCAGACCTACTAACACAATCCACCAATGACAGTGATGTCGAGATCTCCTGATCATATAAAGAGACCGATGAACGCCTTCATGGTGTGGTCGAAAGAGAGACGGAAAGAACTGGCTCAAGAAAATCCTAGAATGCACAACTCTGAACTAAGCAAGAAACTTGGTGCGGAATGGAAAGCTCTTTCCGATGCGAATAAACGACCATACATAGACGAGGCGAAAAAAATACGAGAGCAACACATGGTGGAGTTTCCAGATTACAGATATAGACCTAGAAGAAAACCTAAGAACCCTTTTAAAAGTGGCAGGTTGACTGTTGGATCAGCTTATACCTTGCCAAGTATTCCATCCACTTCAACAAGTAGTCCAATTGCTGTGACACAAGACTCACCACAACAAGTCCAAATTTTGCAGCAACAACACATTGCAGCAACACAATCTCCATTATTTACTCAAACTGCAAATGTTATTCAAACCAGCTCCGCAGGAACTCCTAACACTATATTACTACAAAGACCTCCAGTATTGCAAACGCTTGCAAATCCTCCTACAATTCTTCAAACTGCACCAATCATACAACTTGGACAACCGTTAAACTCTCCTCTGTCTCCTCAGATTCTACCTATTGTTCAAACTAGTGATGGACAAGTGCCAACTACAGCCATCTTGCTAAGATCAGCCACGGATCCGAACACCTTTCAACTTTCCTATCCTCCCATCTCAACTCAATTAGCAGTTACTACCTCACAGCCTATTGATAGAACTGTGATCACTTCAAACACTCATATAAAGGACTCAGATAGTTCATCCTCATCGTCTTCCTCGCCACCATCTATCACTTCAACACCAACTTCAAAATCACTCCCAGTTGTTACTGAAATAAAAAGTCACTCCATCCCTCATGTCAACTCATCAGTCATACAGCCACTTGTACTCTCTTCAGGAGGAAATGGACAAATCTCTTATTTGATGCAAACTCCTCATTTGGGTGGGTTAAGATCTGCTGAAAGTATGCCAGAACTTAGCACTACTCATCATCATCATCTTACTCAGTCCCCTGCAGGGTACCTTCAAACATATCCAGCATGTCAATGTGTCTCATGTCAGCTGTTGACCAGACAAGCAAGCAACCAACAGGTTTTACAAATGGTACAAGCACCTTCGTGTAAGGGAAGTAATCACCAGCCTACATTTCTTCTCCTTCCTTCATCGCACACACTTACATCCACCACTCTCCCCCAGTCACCATCATCTTCATAATAATATATTTTTTAATAATCTTTCCAAATATTGATTTCTTTTAGCCAGGTTATGCATATTATTTTCAGAGGGGAAGACTAAAAATACCTATCCCCCGAAATTAATGTCAATATTTTCCCAATTTTTGTTTCCATGTTGACAGAGAATTCATTTATCTCCTTTTTTGTGTTTAATGATACTCTTTCTTATTCAATAATATACTATATGTAATAAATATATTATTATATTGAAAATCTTTATTATTATTATTATCTCATAAATATATGATGTATGGCTAATACATCATTCTTTCTTTCTGTAAAACAATTAGTTAATTTTTATGAAAACAAATATCAATAAAAAATAATATAATTTATAAATATTTATTGTCTGTTTTTACATTTGCTTTCTTTTTCGCCTCTTCTGCATTTTGTAAGTCACCAAGTTTTTCGTAGACACTTGCGAGACTCAAGTACGCCATCCTGTTTGTAGGTTGCAGCTTTATAGCATGTAGTAGATGGAGTTTAGCATCATGAAGTTCACCCTTTAAAGAATGTATTGTAATATACAAACAAAATAATAATGTATTATAATTAACAATTATAATTAACAATTATAATTATATTTATTATCAATATATGAAACACTTGATATTATAAAAATGACTGTTCTAATTATATAATTTGCATGTTACAACTCTCCTTATAAATCTATTCTTGCTTCTAGCCAAGGAGTTTGATGATAGTGGGAGGTATGTGTATATGTAAAAATGTTTAAATCACAAGGTAAACAAACTTTCTAGACTGGCGATAATTCTATTAACACCTACAATTTCACTTTGTGTTAATGGCTATCTCAAAGATAAAGTTCAGAGTGTGCTAATATGATTGGGGCCTACTTGATCAGATAATAGTATAGCCAGCTGCATATGTCCTTCTACGTTGCTAGGTGACCCTTGAAGTCCTCTCCTTAGATGGACAATGGCCTGATAAGAAATAAGATATAATGAATTATTAGTAGTTTTACACTCAATAATCACTATAGGCATTCATCAGTTCAATGATTATTATTGTCTAAATTGACATAACCACAACAACTGTTGGATTTGTAAACATGTTATTCATAATGAATAGAACATCACTTGTACATGTAATCTTTTATTGTTATCAAAGAGATTATTGTTGATATTGAAGTCATTTTGAAATAGGACCTAGATTTACATGTAAACTTCTACTGTTATGAGATACATGTACATGTAATCTTCTATTGTTATAAGATACATGTACATGTAATCTTCTATTACAAGATACATGTACATGTAATCTTCTATTGTTATAAGATACATGTACACAAAATACATGTACATGTAATCTTCTATTGTTATGAGATACATGTACACAAAATACATGTACATGTAATCTTCTATTACAAGATACATGTACATGTAATCTTCTACTATAAGATATATGTACATGTAATCTTGTATTGTTATAAGATACATGTACAAGTAATCTTCTATTGTTATGAGATACATGTACATGTAATCTTCTATTATAAGATACATGTACATGTAATCTTCTATTATTATGAGATACATGTACATGTAATTTTATAATGTTATAAGATACATGTACATGTAATCTTCTATTGTTACCAAGGAGACACAATGATCAGAATGTACATGTATCATATTCCAAATTTAATCTGACATCAAGACATATTGTTATCAAAGTGATTATTACTAATTATTATGAGTGGCTTGTCTAGATAGACAACATGATGCTA
>OX345638.1:505000-520000 GCA_947044365.1 Petrosia ficiformis
CAGTCTTCGTCTGAGTATACATAGTTAGGGGTTATAAATGGAAAGTGAAATGTGTTGTATATGCTTATGGTTAAAGATTAAAGATACTCAAATAGGGCTTCTGAGAATGATAGAATTCACCTTAAATGTTGTTCTAAACACTTGTACACAGACAGACATAGAGATACATGTATATAATACATACACATAGACACAGATACATATATATAATGCATACACACAGACACAGATACATGTATATAATGCATACACATAGACACAGATAAATGTATATAATGCATACACATAGACACAGATACATGTATATAATACATACACATAGACACATATACATGTATATAATGCATACACATAGACACATATACATGTATATAATGCATACACATAGACACAGACACATGTATACAATGCATACACATAGACACAGATACATGCTTACACATATACACAGACGCACATAGACATGCCCTGAACGTCAAAACATGACTAATGGTCAGGTTATTGACATCTTTACATAACCTAATGATCCCAATCTATATAATATTGCTAGTTTATGTATTATACTGTATTAACATATTACATAAAGAATACATATTAATACATGTAACATAAGATCATGAATAATATTAACCCCCTGTTGTGTAGTTAAATCAATACATATTGAATACATATGGGATAGTAAACAGTACTAGACCACAATCTACACACAAGCTCTATTCAAGAGTCATTTATGATGTTTCATTATATCAACAATACATTGAACCCTCTATCTATGTTCCCATAGGAACAAGGCTGAACTACGGCTATAGGAAAAGTCAATAACTGGATAACCAGGTGGTTGTTTTTATGGGAATTGGTATATTCATAGTGAACTGTTTTTTAGTTTGAATAGTATTGAATGTCATAATAAACAAATTTGTCTATTGAGGGGGTCATAATATAACGTATCCCATAGGTGCATGGGTGTGTCGGAACACATATACAGTATTACGTTTACGTACTATGATGAGTTGTACACTTGAATAAGATGATAGTCACTGTACGTACTATAGTACTACTCTGTACTGCAATGCGTGAATTCCCTTTACATTTGTATGTGATAGCATAGTAGTAAGGTGTAATACTGTGTAGTACATTCAAAGTACAGTGTACTTCACTCACAAAGTACACTGTAGTCAACGGAAGTACAGTGATAATATGTAAACTTAATAATGTAAAAATTGAATTACCCCAAATTCTTATAATTTTAATAAGTGCTCCTGGCCATATATAATCTAAAAAATTAATGATTATCTGAACCCATTAGTAAATGAGTTTGCAATTTTTTCTATATTTTAAAATTGAAACACATTACCAAAAGCCAGTTAAAGTTGTTAGGCTTTCAAGAAGGCCTCCAGAGATATCTTGAATCAACAATTCCCCTAACTGTAGTTGTATTGTGGTTGCTACAAGTATTTTACTATCCTATCTCACAAACCACACTAAAGCCATTAATTGGAATTAAATATTATTGATAATTTAATAATGCATCTAATTGAATCTCCCTTGACTGACCTTAGAACTATTACCAGCTGTTAGGTTAGAGTTGTTGGAAGTCAATAGTTTGCCTAATGCTAAGTGTGCCTCAGGGTAATGAGGGTTCAAACTCACAGCTGTATCAAATTCCATTTCGGCTTTCTATATTATGTGAAAGTATGCATGTATGTATGTATGTATGTATGTATGTATGTATGTATGTATGTACATATGCATGTATGTATGTATGTATGTATGCTGTATGCATGTATATGTGTATGTATGTATGTACGCATGTACATGTAAAAGTCATGTATGTATGTACAAACTGTATGTATTTATGTATGTATGTATGTATGTGTGTATGTATGTATGTATGTGTGTATGTATGTATGACATTGTATGTGTGTATGTATGTATGTATGTATGTGTGTATGTATGTATGTATGTATGTACTATGTATGTATGTATGTATTTATGTATGTATGCATGTATGTATGTACATGTATGTATATATGTATGTATGTATATATGTATGTATGTATGTATGTATGTATATATGTATGTATGTATATATGTATGTATGTTTGTATGTATGTATGTATGTATATATGTATGTATGTTTGTATATATGTATGTTGTATGTTTTGTATTTACATGTGTGTGTGCATGTGTAGGTGTGCATGTGGGTGAAGCATAAGATGACGTAATCTTACATAAGGAAGTATAAAGAATCTAATTATAATGACATCATTTTACATCATCATTAATTTTATTAATGCATTATGAATAAGTAATTATTATTAAAATAATGACACTGTGGACAATGAGATAAAAGCTTTGTCTAGTTCAAGTAGTAATTACAACTGACCTTCCAGTTACCAATTTCCTGGTACATAATTCCAATGTAATAGCATAGTACAGGATCATTGGGACGTTTAGATGATGCCAGGATGAAGTGACTTAACGCTTCTTTCCATCTTTTTTGTAATCTGCATAAATGAGCCATATTGATGTTGGCATTCACATGGTCTGGTTTAATGGAAAGAGCTTGTCTGTAGCAGTCCTCTGCTTCCTTGGGCCGATCTGTGTATGAATAAGTGGATATACGTGATAGATATGTTATTATTTGTATTGATATGTGTATGTGATTGAATTAAGTGTAAATTGAAGTATATGGGTATGTACATGTACATGTACATGTACATGTATAAATATGTATATTACATTTACATGCTTTACAATTATGTACATGTATATGTATATGTATGTACATGTATATGTATATGTATGTACATGTATATGTATATGCATAACTATGTGTATGTACATGTACTGTACAATTCTGTAAATTATATGTACACATGCTATACAAATATGTATATGTATATGTGTATGTACAGATGTGTACAATTGTGTACAATTATGTACATGTACTATACAATTATGCAAATTATGTATGTACATGTATATGTGTATGTTGTACAATTATGTAATTTATGTATGTACATGTACATGTATGTACAGATGTGTACAATTGTGTACAATTATGTACATGTACATATGTGTTATACAGCTGAGAAATATGAATTAGTGTACAATACCTTCAACAATATGTATTGTTAATTAACAATATAAGTTTGTAATGTCCTTTGTACTCCCTATACAATGAAACCATAGCATTGAATAGGACACTTAAATAACATGTAACTGTGGTCAACTTTTGAATAGATGTCTATTATATTGATGTGTACTAATTAAATGGTATTTATTAAACAAGCCACTTAAAATACAATAGAAGATATCCATAACAGATAATTACTATCTTAATTATCATGTGTGTATGTAGGTATGTATGTATGTATGTATGTATGTATGTATGTACGTATATATTAATGTATGTTTGTATGTATGTATGTATGTATGTATGTATGTATGTATGTATGTATGTATGTATGTATGTATGTATGTATGTATGTATGTATTAATGTATGTATGTATGTATGTATGTATGTATGTACATGTATTTATATATGTATATGTATGTATGTATGTATGTATATATGTATGTATGTAATGTATTTATGTATATATATGTATGTATGTATGTATATATGTATGTATGTAATGTATATATGTATGTATGTATGTATGTATATATGTATGTATGTATATATGTATATATGTATGTATACTTATGTAAGTTTATTTGAGCTCTTGTCAAATATAAACTCGTTATAGAATCATTATCTTTGTTTATATTAGCACACAATTGAATATTGGCAGACAATATTATATTATCAATTATTAATTGTTGCTTACAACTTCTTTGTGTCCTTTATTCGCATGAAAAGAGTCATTTAGCACTTAATAAACTGTTATTTATCCAACTGGGTAACAATAATAACAAATAATGTATGCATGTATGTATGCATGCATGCATGTATGTATGTATGTATGTATGTATGTATGTATATATGTATGTATGTATATATGTATGTATGTATGTATGTATGTATGTATGTATGTATGTATGTATGTATGTATGTATGTATGTATGTATGTATGTATGTATGTATGTATGTATGTATGTATGTATGTATGTATGTATGTATGTATGCATGCATGCATGCATGCATGCATGTATGTATGTATGTATGTATGTATGTATGCATGCATGTATGTATGTATGTATGTATGTATGTATGTATGCATGTATGCATGTATGTATGTATGTATGTATGTATGTATGTATGTATGCATGCATGCATGTATGTATGTATGTATGTATGTATGTATGTATGTATGTATGTATGTATGTATGTATGTATGCATGCATGCATGCATGTATGTATGTATGTATGTATGTATGTATGTATGTAGGTACATACATGTATGTATGTAAGTGTGTATGTACATGTATGTATCTACATGTACATGTATGTACATGTACATACATGTACATGTACATCTATGTATGTAGGTATAATTTGTATACTCTTGAACTCTCATTTGATGTGGTGCCTTAAACTCTTAGCAAACAATACTTTATCACAACAATCAAATCAACACATAACCACAAATGAACACAATCACACACATACACATTACACATATACATTATACACACATACACACATACCAACAGTGTCAAGACACACATATGACAGATACACACAGACAGGCATATAATCTATAATCACAGACACACAGACGCACACACACACAGACACAGACACATACACACATAATCTATAATCACAGACACACAGATGGACACAGACAGACACATACACAGATAATCTATAATCACAGACATACATACCAACACACACCAGCTAAATGTGTGTGGTCACAATGAGTAAAATATAGAAATTGCATTTCATGATAATTGAGGTCTCAAAGTCTAGTCACAAATTCTCACACAATATTTCAATAACTTCAAGTGGTATATGTTTCATAATGAGTGGTAATATCGATGAATATTTCACTGGAAATACTATAGCCGTTTGGTATACTACTTATGTAATTATACAAATAATTCTTCTCCATAAATGTATCACTAGGGGAAACGTGAGATCCACACCCAATTAATGAAATATTCAGATATCGCCCATCCTAGTAATTAATTAAAGGTGTGGTACATTTAACAATGATAAACATTTGTTGAATACAACGTACATGAGATAGTAATTATGAGGTTATGAGCTCAATTGAAATAATAGTTAGGTGACCACACCACTAAGAAATAGTTAATTAGGACCTTCGTTCAAGGACATCGGAAACCAATAGTCCACAGAAAGAACCGAGCTTCATTGAAGGATAACTGAAGCGATTAGTTCACACCCCCTCAGAAGGTATTAATTAGAACTGAGCTTCATTGAAGGATACCTAAAGCGATTAGACCACACCCCTTTAGATTAGTTCACACCCCCTCAGAAGGAATTAATTAGAACTGAGCTTCATTGAAGGATACAGTGATATTGTTTCCACTACAAAATACTTAAAGAAACAGTGATCATTAAATAAACCATAGATAATTAGATTAGGTGTGTGCATGCGCATAGTAAAAACTACACATCCCATATCACTCTAGTAATTAATATACAGTACACCCTCTTTATCTACTTAAACCACCAACTGATATACATATATGACCTCTACATCCTCATCTCTGCACAATGACCCCAACTAATTTAACATGACCTATCCCATCTCAATATAACAGTCCATCCACCCATCCATCCATTCATCCACCCATCCATCCATCCATCTACCCATCCATCCATCCATTCATCCATCCATCCATCCACCCATCCATTCATCCATCCATCCATTCATCCATCCACTGGTTTAGAGACCCCAGAGGCCCAGACTCATTTTAGTTTCACAAGTCAGACACATAGGAGGAGAGTCTGGTCAATAAGCTGAGCTGTGTTGCACCTGTGTAACTGCTAAGCTGATGGCATGTAATTGAATGTGCTAAGTGGCTGTGAAATTTACTGTTCTATTTAAAAGGAGGCTTCTCAAAGTAGTTGTGAACTTTACTCATCTGTCCACAAAAGTTTAGAGATGCCCAACTCATTTCATATGACCTCTGTGAAGGTCAATGTTTACTAAGTTCGCTGAGGTTATATCTATATAACAGATTAGGTAAGTCTGGCGCTTCCTCCTAAAGGACACTCTATGATTGACGGTGGCCAAATCAATCTTAGGTTTCCAACATCTTAAGTAGGGAGGAAACGCAAGCTTGGGGTGAGCCCCCACTGTATGAACCCTTGATTACACAAGTAGTATGTATTGGGAGAAGAGAATTATAATAAGCAGCATATATAGGAAGATAATGAACGGAAGAGAAGGGAAGGAAGAATAAATATAAGAACAACTAGAAGAGTAAGTTGAAAGAGAAGAGGATTATTAATGTTTCTATGGTTACCAGTGTTTAGTAAGACAAGTCCCAAGTTAGTCCATGCCATTGTGTAATTAGGTTTTAGTTTCAGAGACTCCCTGTAGTAGTATTCACACTGACGTTCACCCTGGAGAAAAGGGGTGTGGCTTCATAATTATTATATATACTTACTATATCATAGCAGTTATAATTGACAATCAACCTTGGAATAAAAAATGGGAGTGGTTTGAAAACGTACAAGTATGTACAGCGTAATATTTATACATGTATCCAGATACATGTATAGCATGAAATAAACTGCTGATGCAATGTTTGCATGCACATGTATGTCATTCATCCATCCATCCATCCATCCATCGATCCATCCATCCATCCATTCATCCACTCATCCATTCATTCAACCACTCATCCATTCATCCATCCAACCAACCAACTAACCAACCATCTATCCATCCATCCATCCATCCATCCATCCATCCATCCATCCATCCACTCATCCATCCATCCATCCATCCATCCATCCATCCATCCATCCATCCATCCATCCACTCATCCATCCATCCATCCATCCATCCACTCATCCATCCATTCATCCATCCATCCATCCGTCTACAAATCAATCAGTACTAGATACATATATACACAGGAGGGGCAGATATACCCATATGCAAGGCACAAGTTTTACAGTTTTGTTTCTGATTGAGGTGTGCATTTAAAAACCACTCTTCAGATGCCAGCTGGTACAACTAGTTGGTACAACCCAGTAGATCAACTGTCTTCTGTTCATTTACATAACAACAAACAAACAAACACATTGTTTACAAATATTTCAACAATGTAAACAATACTTATTTAATGAGGACACATTTGGGAACCTGACTTCGTGTTCTGGGTATGAGGATGGGCATACTACATATACTAATGTATAACACATTTCGGAACCTGACTTCATGTTCTGGGTATGAGAATAGTATATGCTACATACACTAAAGTATAACACATTTGGGAACCTGACTTCATGTCCTGGGTATGAGGATGACATACTACATAATATAATATATATACTAATGTATAACATGTTTGGGAACCTGACTTCATGTTCTGGGTATGAGGATGGCATATGCTACATATACTAAAGTATAACATATTTTGAAACCTGACTTCATGTTCTGGGTGTGAGGATAGCATATGCTACATATACTAAAGTAAGTACGTGTACACATAGTCTGTAGTGAGTATATCCAACAATATAGAGACTGTGGATTTTATATTATGATTTTGAACAGATATTACATGTGTTTGTATTGTTTCATTGTACATACACTTTGTAGTTAACCTTCTTGTAGTACTACATGTACATGTAATCAGATACTTCCTTCTATTGTAATACAATATCAAGTACATGTGTTTCCTATTGTTATAAGATATACGTTCATGTAATCTTCTATTGTTATGAGATACATATACATGTAATCTTCTATTGTTAATTTGTTATGAGATACATTACATGTAATCTTCTATTGTTATGAGATACATGTACATGTAATCTTCTATTGTTAATTTGTTATGAGATACATTACATGTAATCTTCTATTGTTATGAGATACATGTACATGTAATCCTCTATTGTTATAAGATACATGTACATGTAATCTTCTATTGTTATGAGATATATGTACATGTAATCTTCTATTGTTATAAGATACATGTATATGTAATCTTCTATTTTTTTATGAGATACATGTACATGTAATCTTCTATTGTTATAAGATACATGTACATGTAATTTTCTATTGTTATGAGATACATGTACATGTAATCTTCTATTGTTATAAGATACATGTACATGTAATCTTCTATTTTTTATGAGATACATGTACATGTAATCTTCTATTGTTATAAGATACATGTACATGTAATCTTCTATTTTTTATGAGATACATGTACATGTAATCTTCTATTGTTATAAGATACATGTACATGTAATCTTCTATTGTTATGAGATACATGTACGTGTAATCTTCTATTGTTATAAGATACATGTACATGTAATCTTCTATTGTTATGAGATACATGTACATGTAATCCTGTATTGTTGTAAGATACATGTACATGTAATCTTCTATTGTTATAAGACACATGTATACAGTATGTACGTACATGTACTCTTAATCTTCATTATACAAGTATATATAATATACATTTTTTGAAGTACTAGTAGTTCCCACTATTACAATAATATTAACCAGTTGAACTTGTTGTACATTCATTAACCATGAAGACCTTGTAGTACTTCAACATATAATTAAAATATCTCATTAAATATTCATTAATGACATTTAATAAATTGGTAATTAAATATCTCATTAAATATTCATTAACCACATTAAAAATAACAAATTGGTAATTATATATGTTGAGTCAAAGATATTAAATGATATCCATTTTGGCAGGAATTCACATAACATGGAGTCAGTTGTCTACGTTGTAACAATCCAATTATGAGTGTGTTTATATTGGGTCACACAGCTATGGTGAACGGTCTTTCTTTTACAACTTCTAATTTTAATACCATCTGGTGTATACACACAATTCCAGATGTAGAATGTATGTGTGGTATGTATGTACTGTCAACTCTGTGGAATTAATTCACACCATTGGCTTCTATATTAAAAGCACAATACGTTTTCCTTTAACTATTGGCTATAATTTTGATAATGCATAAGTATATACATACATACACGTGCATAGTTACATACATACATACATACATACATACATATGTACATACATACATACATACATACATACATACATACATACATACATACATACACGTGCATAGTTACATACATACATACATGTACATACATATGTACATACATACATACATACGTACATACATACATACATACATGCATACATACATACATACATACATACATACATAGTTACGTACCTAATTATAATAGTTACTATTATAATTATATATATATAAATACAAAATAAATATATTCGTAAACATATATATAATAATATATAATTATATATATATATATATTATATATATATATATATATATATATATATATATATATATATATATATATATATATATATATATATATATATATGAATATACATTTATGCTTAAGTATTATGTATATATGACAAAAAAGGACTAATAATATTAATTAATTAGAGCCATCATAACAAAATTCAATGCAAAAAATGGCTGACAAAATGTCTAGATATTCCTAATTTGATAATATAAGTGAAAACATAGACTCTGTGTGTAGCCTTATCATCCCCCACTGGTCATGTTCTTGTGGTTTGTTTTAAAAGTAAGGTATTTTGTTATTACTAATCATGCATTTAAAGAGACAATGGACAATCAAGTAATATAATATATCATTATTATGGATTCTAAGTATGTATGTGTATGTGTGTGTGTGTGTGTGTGTGTGTGTGTGTGTATGTATGTATGTATGTATGTATGTATGTATGTATGTATGTATGTATGTATGCATGCATGCATGTATATATGTATGTACGTTTCTATGTATATACATGTATGTATGTATAGATATACTACATACATATACATGCTGTGTACATACATATAATTACATGTATATACACATATACATACATCAATACATACATACATGATACATGCATACACTTATATATGTATGTATGTATGTATGTATGTATGTATGTACATGTATGTATGTATGTATGTATGTATGTATGTATGTATGTATGTATGTATGTATGTATGTATGTACATGTATGTATGTATGTATGTATGTATGTATGTATGTATGTATGTACATGTATGTATGTATGTATGCACATGTATATATGTATATATTTATGATTCTATACATATATGCATAACAATAACGAAACTAAAAGTCCATTTGTTAAGTACTTACTAAAACCTATTATTTTTAAGGATGTATATACTTAAACAATAACATTCAGTATTAATCAATATTAAAACAACGGCCACCTGGACACGATTGTTTTCAAGGTAATTGAGGCGGCATTTAATACTCCACATTAATGGGTGTCGGACACTTTTACAACTTCACTGTAAATACTATAGTGAAGACTAGGAATGTAATATAGTGTATATCTATCCACAAGGCAGAGTTTTGTGATATGGATTCTACAATCACATGGTAAATAGAAGACTAAGAGTGTCATGTCAATTTTGATACTTGTGGCTAAGGGAGTGTTTATCTGCGAACCTTAAACTACCACACAGAGTGAATAACATTCCCTATAAAAGGTTCATATTAATATTCAAGTAATTCTCTTAATTCATTTTTAATATCCATGGATACAAATGCACTCGCTGTTAATGTACACACTTGTGTTATTTTAGTATGACAATTAATAAATTAATTTAGTTCCTTAAAATGTATTTTATAGATATATATAAAACCTTTCTGGGTTACTAAAAGGGTTTTAGTTTTAGTTAACTACTAAAAATGCCCACTAATTATTGGCCAATTTTTATATTAACTATTTAGTTACAGTACAACTTCATTTAGTTAGTTATAGCATAAAAGGAGTTTTTGTTATAGTTCACTAAAACAACACCGTAGTACACACACATGATACTGATAACTTAAAAGGATGTTTCATATAAATATTATCAGTAACCTTTAAAATGAATTACTGGTGAATGGTGATCATGTGATTTGATATCTGAATTAACCACTAGATGGACATTTCATTTGACCTGAAGACTCACATTTCAGACAAACCTCATATTCCAGACTACGTTACCAATTATATATAAGTATATGTATGTACGTATGTATGTATGTATATGTGTATGTATGTATGTATGTGTGTATGTATTTATGCATGTATGTATGTATATATGTATGTATGTAAGTATGTATGTGTGTGTATGTATGTATGTATGCATGTATGTGTATGTATGTATGTGTGTATGTATTTATGCATGCATGTATGTATATATGTATGTATGTAAGTATGTATGTGTGTGTATGTATGTATGTATGCATGTATGTGTATGTATGTACATATATACATGTATATATATATATATATATGTATGTATGTATGTATGTATGTATGTATGTATGTATGTATGTGTGTATGTATGTATGTACATATATACATATATATATATAGTCTTTAGTAACAGGTGTTAATTTAAACCCATTACATAACAACTAATGACTATTTTTAATTATTTTATTATCACAAAATCATTTATAAAATACGCCAAGAAACACACACACACATACATACACACATACATACACACATACATACATACATACATACATACATACATACATACATACATACATACATACATACATACATACATACATACATACATACATACATATATACATACATACATACATACATACATACATACATACATACATACATACATACATACATACATACATACATACATACATACATACATACATACATACATACATACATATATATATATATATATACATGTATATATGTACATACATACACATACATGCATACATACATACATACACACACATACATACTTACATACATACATATATACATACATACATGCATAAATACATACATATATATATATATATATACATGTATATATGTACATACATACACATACATGCATACATACATACATACACACACATACATACTTACATACATACATATATACATACATACATGCATAAATACATACACACATACATACATACATACATACATACATACATACATACATACATACATACATACATACATACATACATACATACATACATACATACATACATACATACATACATACATACATACATATGAAGTACATACACACATACATACATACACATATATACACACATACATACATACACTATTCTATTGCAATATATACATACAAGAAATCATATCATCAATGATTTCATACACACATACATATACATACATACATAATTTGTAGTTCTCTAATCTTGTGATAAACATTGAATCATTTTATATTTAAATTTCTATACCTCACTTTAATTAGACCTTACTTGTGTATTTTCCTGTTTATACCTAATGTACTATCACATTATAGGTTTCTTACATATATACACACATACATATATATTATTGTATATTATATATAAGTACTTAACTATACATACATATACACAAGAGATGCATACACTATAATAATGAACTATGTCACAGATACATGTATATACATACGTATACATGTCTATACACTATTAAAATATAATTATTAATAATAATAAAAGTTTGCGAAATAATGAGATATGTCACACACACACACACAAATAATTACATAATCTCTATCCTACTCATAGTAATTAGTAATACATGTACATGTGCATACCTGTATACATATACATGTACATACATATACCTATTTGTACATGTATATGTACATACATGTACACTACATATACACTGTACATGTATATATATATATATATATAATTATATATATACCTATACATACATGTACATATATATGTACACACATGCACACTACATACACACGTACATACATATACCTATACATACATGTACATATACATGTACATACCTGTATACATATACATGTACATATATTAACCTGTACATACATGTACATATATGTATACATGTACATGCACATTACATTCACATGTACATACAAGTACATACAAGTACATACATGTATTATAGACAAACAGTCTCCAAATATGTTTACTCACCTTCTGTGCTAATACATTTCCCATAGTGGCATATATCTTAGCATTGAGTGGGTTTACTATAAGTCCTGATAATGCTAAACTCTCGGTGTCCTTCCATTCTTTATTTCGTAGTATAGTTTTGAGAGAGAACAGTAAAATCAATAAGTATACTGATGTTAGTATGGACTTTCTGAAGTTCATCTGTAACATCTGTTCATGGGATGTATGTATATATGTATGTATGTATGTATGTATGTATGTACATACGTATGTAAGTATGTATGTATATATGTACATGTATGTGTTTGTGTGTACATATGTATTTATGTGTGTATGTATGTATAATTGTACTCACATTCCTAACATCACAATGATGCTCTTTCTTGTCATTCCTTTTCCCCAATATCCTCAACCCCATACCAACCAAGAGACAGAAACCCATACTAGGCATATACAGTACTCTTTCTGCTATCACAAAACCAACAGGAAAGAAGAGATTAGAGGCCGGAATAAAAGGTATAATCATTAGAACAAGCGCAAATAGAACCATCCTCTTTCCTTTCTTAAAAGCATTTCTATTTGTATTCCCTTTATGGCAATAGTTGACCTCATTGGTCGTTGCCATGGCAATGGAGTAATTGGTGGGAGTTAGGAGACCTGTCAATCAAAGTGAGTATTAAACCAGAGAATCAAGATTTCATTAGTAGTAGTTGTAATTATAACAACAGGATATGACCACATATAATATCAAGAGAAGAAACATTAAGAATTATCATAACTTACTAATATAGATTTACATGTATGTACCTACATACATATTTGATATACATGTTATAAATACATACAGTATGTGCATATATATATTATATATATATACATATAACATACATACATACATACATACATACATACATACATACATACATACATACATATAAACATACATTACACATACATGTACATAAACGTGTACATTCATACTATACATACATACATACATATACATACACACATACATATATACATACATTACACATACATGTACATAAACGTGTACATTCATGCTATACATACATACATACATAGAATATACATATATACATATACATACACACACACATACATACATACACACATATACATATACATGTACATAAACATGTACACATACATACATTACACATACATGTGTTGTGGGTTCGAATCCAACCTGAGGCAACTCTCATTTTCATTTTTCCATTGCCTCAGGTGTCTTTCTTTCTTTCTTTCTTTCTTTCTTTCTTTCTACATCTCTGATAACATCATGTACATAAATGTGTACATTCATACTACACATAAATACATACATACATACATACACACACACATACATACATGAATACATATACATGTACACATACATACATATACACATACATGTACTTAAATGTGTACATTCACATACATACATACATAGTACATACATATTGTATGTATACATGTACATGTATTGAGGTACATACCATGTATCACAATAGCTGTGAAGGATAAGAAAAACAAGACAGTATAAATATTCCTCCAATCGTCCAATGACTCCACCAAAGGCACACTACCCATCGACCAATCAAAACAAAGATAAGAAGGGTATAGGAGAAGAGAAAAGTTGTACCAACACAGGTACGAGTATGTGAGAACTCTTGTCAAGAAACTAGAGGAGAAGGAGGCGGGATTATCGGATTCAACAAATACCGGAGGCTGTCCTTGTATTATGAAAAGTCTGAGAGACAGTATCCCTACGGCACTAATCAAGAGAACATAGGAGTGGTGAATCCGAGA